>PVJO010009895.1:0-67029 GCA_004026905.1 Hystrix cristata
AGTTGTGGGTGTTGGGTATTATGTCTCAGCAATGAGAAAGTAACTAAGACAGGATTAAATATTTTTCTAACTGTAACGCCTTAGCTGTGTGTTTGTGTGAGTTTTACTCCTCATCTATTCTTAAAATCTGGATCATTACTTTTATGCTCAATTCTAATCAGTCACTAGATCATGCCAGTATTCCCTACCTCACATCCATTACTTCCTTTTAGTTCCCAATCCTATCTTGTTAAGTCATTGTAATGCCCTCCTGGAGAGTCTTTCAACAGTTTTCTTCTTCTACTAAATCTTACATTCTACCAACAGATTGATTTCCCTCAAAAACCACTTTGTTTAATCTCTCTGATTTCTCATGGCCTACTTAGTAAGATTCTAATTCCTTGCAAGATGTTTTGCAATCCAACTTTAACTTATCTTTCCACTGCCATTTCCCCCAGGCTCCAATCCTTATAAACCACCCTAGTGAAAGGAAAGTGTTCTAGCATAGGAATAAGAATGAGGACTCAAGAGCAGGCTCCTACATGACATCCAGCTCCACTACCAACCAGTTTTAAACTAAAAGTCCAGATATCCTGAATTGTGGAACAAGCATTTCATGAGTCTTCTTTATGGTGAAAATGTGAGCTTTATGATATACACTTTACTCAAAGGTAAGAGTCCTTTCTAAATCTGCAGGAAAGACAATTAAACTACTTTGCATGTTTAAAGTAATTATCTCATTTAGTCACCTTTCTCGCTCAAACAAAATACTCAGAACACACAACCTACAGGAGAGGGCCCACAGATTGGGAGGATTTAATTCATGGCCATCTGACCTTGACACAGAAACATTATGGCAGAAGAGCAAAGCTGCTCACCTCATGGTGGCCAGGAAACAGAGCTGGAGAACAACACTAGAAAGAAAGAGGTAAAGGACCAGATATGGTACCCAAAGTTATGCCTCCATGACACATGAAGAGATACCCAGAAGTGTGCTTTACTATTGTCTAGTCTGCTCTCAGGCCAGTCAAGTTGAAAATTCAGCTTAACCGTCATACATATTTCAAATGTTCCAACTCTGGAGATGGAAGCAGGGAGGGAGGGAACAAGGGAGGGAGGGAGGGAGACAAAGAGACAGGGGGAGAGAGAGTGAGAGAGAGGATAGTTGGCAGAGGAGGTAGTATTTAGAAAGTTTTGCACAAATTCCTTGGCTAAACTCAAGAGACCTGGAGAGTTGGTGGGGGAGGGCACAGTTGGTGGTGAGGGAGGACACTTGCTAGAGGACTAGTAGTCTGCCTCTTCCTTTTGTGCTCCACTCTCCCAACACTGCTACTCTTCCTGTGGGAAGAAATGCCCAGAATTACTTTATCCTAAGGGCTTTGCAATTCTGGTAACTGAACAGGACAGTGGACAAGCTAAAATGTGGAGAGAATCAGAGTTGGGAAGTGCTGCTAATGTTATGCATTTAAAAAGTCATATATTTTGAATCTGCGTCACTCAGCCAAAGAATAGTTAGGACAACAGACGGACCTAATAAGGTTCTTTGATCTGTGGGAGAACAGCTCCCTATGATTTCTCCCAAGACCAAGACACTGAATGTTCCCAGCTATGCTCAGCTCCCATGTGATTTACTCATAGACTGGCTTTGGGAGTGGTGTTCAGACAATCACCTCTTCAGAATCATAGTGGACAATACCACTATGTTTTTATGTCACCAAAAGCTCTTTAGAATAATAATAGTAATATTTTGGAGCCCCTATTTAAGAACCTCATAGAATCTTTATACTCATCCTCATCCTAGTTTTATAAAAAAACTGAGGCTCGTTTAGGTTAAGTAATAGAGCCAGGACCCTAACCCAAGTCTGTCTGCTTCCTGAGACCTAAGATTTGCATCTTTTTTTCATAGCAATCTGTATCAGTCTTACCTATCTTACTTTTTTCTCCCACGGTTTTGATTTTTTCACCTTAGCAAAATTCTGAATGTAGGTTCTGCCGTGGAGACAAAAGTATATTTCACAAAGTTTTCTTATTACTCTCTCCAACCTCTTTTAACGTGGGATGGGCTTAGCAGCAGACTCGGATGTTAAAAATATAGTTCTCATGTTATCCCTTGTAAAGTCTTAAGAGGAAATGCAGAAAGAAAAGCAAAACTAAGCTAACAACTCAATGTGTGTCTGTTAGTTTTAACACAATAAAAGAGAAAGACAATCCTGAATATAGCCAAAAGTTACATTTAGAAGATAAGTGCAAGATATTTAGAAAGCACCTCATAAAAAATTTATGCTGTGCTATTACGGCCTTCAAGTCAAGCAGTCGATGCATCAACAAATCTTTATCAGGAAACTATTATGTGACAGGCACGGAATAGGTGGCTACAATGCATCTGCCTTGCTTTACAAGTTTCATCTTTACTATGGAGTTTCTTATAAACTTTTCAGCATTCCTCTGTTCAGCCTACCTGTCATAAAATATGAAATAAATTATGTTAAATGGCCATCTAGCAGTACGAATGATTTTTTAAGACTACTTTATAGGATTCATTCATTTTTATGACTCTTTTGTCTGGAATGATGAGATACTTTTTCATATATAATGACATTCTTGTAACTTATAATTTAGCTAATAATTATAGTCTAAAACTTTATTTTTTTTTATTTTAAGGACTGTTATTTGAATGCTGGATCAAATAATGAATGACTTTTCTACAGCTTTTATTCTTCCAGATCTATTTGGCTGAAACTCTGTTTAAAAAACAGACAAAAAATTTCATACCCCAGCTCTGGCACTCAAGTTTTATCAGACTGGCAGTCCAGGTCATCACACTCATTGTACTCAGTTTCAGTTAAAAAAAATTCTCAATATGCTTTACCTGTTAGAAAATATTCCATTAGTGAATAATTGTCTCATACTTTACACTTGACTTTGACCACTTCATTCTTATGATTTATGTCTTTTTGATGCTTAAATTACTAACCTAGCTGATTTGGACCAGTGCCCACGTACACAGTTAAATCTTTGGGAATGTGGCCATGATTGATGTTCTACTTGCCAGGCACTCCTTGGCTTCCCTTTGATCTTGTTTTGTTCCCTTTCTTTGCAGAAGAGTTGAGACTCTGTGCAAAGCTCTCAGTGATAGAACAGAACTTTATGCAGAAGATGCACATACACAAATGGGTGAGGATGCTATTAGAGCTGAGGAGTTCTTTGTGTGTGGAACTTAATGATAACTGGTCTCTTATGAAAAACAGGCCTCATGCACTAAAAACAAGGCAGGAACCCAGCTCCATTCTAAGAAGTTATCATTTTCGTGAGAATGAGGTGCTTATTCTACCACACACATTTTAACTTTGGAAAGCAACTCTTTGTAGTTCTAATTTCTTCAAGGGCAGTATTTTTCATGTTTGTTTTTGTCTTCTGTGTTTGGACATCCAAGATGTTGAAGCTTGTGTTTCCTCTGTACTCTATACCATTATAGCTCTGCTGGGACTTGGTAGCTACAGAAGTTAATTCATGCTATTTTACCTCACTGAATATTTTCTTTGGATATATCTATGAAATTGATTCAAATCACTATTTCATTTTGGCAATGCTAAATTTTTTATTCAATATTACATTTTTGATCTTCCTGCAATACAGTGAGTGGAGTAGGATTATAATAACATGGCTGACTGCTGTCACAACACTGTACCCTCTTTAATAACAGTCCCTAAAATACTGAGTTGCATAAAAGGTAGTAAAAATGTTTTTATAAATACTGGTAACAAGGCAAGTTTCTGTCAATAGGTTGCTTTGATATTTAATTCATACCATATTTAAACAGCATCTTGAACTTTCTCTCCTCCCTCCCTCCTCTCTTCTTTCCTTCCTTGGTTCCTTCCTTTTTTCTTTTTTTGTCCTGAGTATTCAATCTACCCAAGTAAATACTTTACACTGAGCTACTTTTGCAGCATTTTATTTATTTCTGTTTGATGGAATGGCCTAGTTTGCTGATGAGAACCAAAACTTTAAGAAGCAGAGATTGGTTTGTACTTGTTAAACAAAGCAAAGCATTATTGATTTTGGAGTTAAACACACTGAGATTTTCATGACTATAATGGATTAAAGTATGTGTGCCCTCTAAATTTATATGTTGAAGATGTAATCCACAGTGTGGCTGTATTTGCAGATAGAGATGCTAAAAAAGTAATTACAGCAGACATGGTGCTGAATGCCTATATTCCCAACATCCTGGGAGGCTGAGGCAAGAGGCTCGCACATTCAAAGCCAAGCATGGGAAACTTCGTAATTTAGTGACATCCTGACTCAAAATATAAAATAAAATAATGGCTGGGGGTGTAGCTCAGTGTGAAGGCCTTGGGTTTAATCCCTAGTACTGCAGAAAAAGAAGAAGTAATTAAGATTAAATGAGGTCATACCAGACACCATAGAACACTTGCACCTGTGTGCTCTTCACCCCCAACCTCACTTCACCAAACAACAGGGCTGGCACCTTAATTATTGACTTCCAGTCTTCAGAACTGTGAGAAAATAAAATTTCGGCTGTTAAAGCACCCAGTCTATGGTGTTTGGTTATGACGGCCTGAGTATACTGAGACAATAATTAACGTATTTTCTTGAAATTTAGCTAAGTTACTCTTGAACTGCGCAATTCAAAATGGTAATGTAACCTCGTATTTTCCAAAATAAGCTTCTATGCTGAGGTATTTGAAATTCGTGATTGCTTTATGCTGCAGGGTTTTCTCTGTGGCTGTTGAAATCTTACCAAAAAGGCCACTTAAAACTGTCGATCCAAGTATATCTCAGCAATGTCATGCAAATTTGATGATAGTTTTAAATTTTCAAACAAGGTGCAGCAACAGAGTTTATGGTCATATATGAACCCTTAAGAATTACTAAGAAATTGAAAATACTGTAAAGTAAAATATCCATGAGTCCCAAGAAGTTTATAAAATAAAATCTTGCCTTCTAATATTTATTCATTTAATTATGTATACTCAAGCAATCTTAATCATATAGTAAAATAATTCAGCAATACATAATTACGTGGTTAGGTCAATAGAATTAAGCAAATTAAATAGTAATGTCATTTTCAGTATACTTTGCGTTGGAACTAAAAGATATCAAACAAAGGTTGTGAGAAAAATAACTCCTAATATAAAGAAATGTAAAATATTGTTACAAAACTCAGAGCTATATCAATCTCTAGTATGCTATCAAAAATTATTTTTCTACTTTTTTCCCCCAAAGAATGTACAAGCACAATTTTCAGAAGTCACAAGATCTGTCTTTCCAAAATAGAAATTTTTAAGTGGTTGATAAAATTTTAAATCAATTTATAAATATTTTAATCCAAGAGATAAAAGGTGGAATAGTTTTGTATTAGGCAAAAATATTATATCAATATAGTATTTGTTCAACCCCAGCTGGATAAACCAGACTCAATGTCACTAAAATTGGACAATACCTGGAAATAGTGTAACTACAAAATTCAAACTAATTCCACATGTGAGAATAGACCTTGATTAAATGGCATTTCCATCTCTCAAACAAATTAATTTGTAGCATGGTATATTTTCATGAATACTTTTGCTCTATTATCATGACATTTTCCATATTTGCAATTAAGCCAACTTTGTATAATTTGTGTGATGGAAGGTTCCAAGCTCCACCAAAGTGGGGCTACATGTGTCTTTCACAGCTGTATCTCCAGTACTGTAATAATAAGCATTGAGTGACTATTTGTTAGATTAATGAACAAATGGAAGAGGAAAGGAATGATATCTACAGCTTAATGGGGCTATAAATGAAGATTATACTACCATGTTAAATTTTAGGAGTGACAAAACAAAATAGAAATAAGACCATATTTGGGGGTCATTCATAATTCAGACAGTGAAAAAATGTGGACCTCTGGAAAATTGTTCATCCTATTTCATAATGAAATCCCCCCATTTTGTAAATTAAGCCTATTTAAGTAGCAAATACCTGTTCGAAATAAGTTTGGCCAGGGTACATTCTGTATAAGTACTCCCTGTGTTGCTGGCAGGACTCTATAGGTACACAAATATTCCAAACCAATTTAAATATATGCATGGAGAATTTTTGAAAATTCACTTCAAAAAGAAAATATAGGAAGAAAAAAACAAGCATTATGAAACAACCAAAAATTACAGCTTACTAAAAAGCTTATGAGAGGACAGAAAGCCATACTTAAATAAATTATTATTCACAAGGCTATTAATGAACTTGGGTCTTTGCAGAAAGATTTGTGGTTTTGAGAGAGTTTTCTGAATTAAAAAATGGAATTTAGTTCTATAGGCTTCAATTATTTTTCAGTGTGGCTAAAACTCAAGCGTTTTCTGAAAAAATTCATTGCAGATTGCAGCTATTCAAATATATTCCATAATAAAAAAGACTGAGTGGACATTTTGGTGGCTTCCGTAACACTAATCTATATGTTTGTGTTTTCTCCTCACTTCTTTTTCTCTTTTAGTTTTTAAATTTTCTTACTTTATTTTAATCTTTTTTATACTTTTAATTTATTTATGCCTTTTACCATCTCGAAGCACTGCAATTTTGCTTGTTGCTGTAGGAGTTAATTTCTTGTACTGGTTGAATAGGAAAGGCAGACATTCGGCAGAAATTTATTGACATCTGTGGACAGATTTACAGATTGTGTAGTTTGACAGCATGACAGTCCCTCAAAAGCCAGTGGATACTGTTTGTTGCCTAGGGGAGCAGCATATGAAGCTAAACTCTTTGTCTGCTTCTGGGAGTCAAATATGCACCCACCACAAATGGAATCTCACTGTAAAAAGACTGATAAACTGATAAGAACAAATACTAGGCAAGTCTTCCAGGTTTATTTAGAATTTTGCAAACAATGACTTTTTATCCTAAATTAGGAATTTAACCTGGAAAGAAAGAGTTTAATTGTGGCATGCAGGTGAACTTGTGCAGTAATTGTGCACATGCATCATATGAATCATTTTGACAATCCGGGTCTCAGTAACTTGCCTTACTCTGGAATGTACCATCAGTCAGAAGGGCTCTGTAATAACTACACAACTGCTAAAATAAATGCTCAAGTGCATGGGAATGCTAATTGTTCAGTAGGGATTGAACAGAAAAATATAAAGACAGGAAAAAGCCTCTGAATTCAATTCACAACTTTAAAAACTTAGACTGCATAAAAGTATATTTTTTAAATTTAGTTTCAAGTTAAGAAAACATTCTAGCATCTATTGCATCATGGCCCCTACAGAGGTACAATTACATACAGTAAAATTATAAAGTTTAAGTGAAATACGTATTTCATGTGGTAAGTTTTGACAGTTGCATATACTCAAGAAACTCACACCCATATTGAAACACAGAAAGTATCTGTAGCCCCAAAATGTTCTCTTGTACCATTTCCCAGTTAATTTTTAAACCATTCACCCAGAGATAACTACTCTTCTGAAGTGTTTCACCACAGCATAGCAGAATCATACAGTATGTACTTATCTATATCTTGTTTCTTTCACTTAGTATGATTTTTTGAAGTTTATCTGTATGTATCAACAGTTCTTATTGATGAGTTATGTCACATAAAACCGGGACTGAGAAGTAGATAAAGCAATTTATTTTTATTCAGAAACTGTTGCAATATGGAAAAGAGATCTGAGTACAGCACATAGTTTAATTCTGAATACAAAAAAGACAAGTGAGGATATAGTTAAGGATCAGGTTGAGCATCAGTGGATAGAAAATTACCAAAAGGAACTATCAGGGATAAGAGAGTATTTTGGTTAAACAGATTAAAGGGATTCTTGCCAAAGACAGGTCAGATGATCAGATATAATTTAGGGGTGGTGAATGATGAGGAGTTTGCTTAAATATTGCGCATGATTAGACATTGAGGGTGGGAGATTTGAGCTACACAAATTTGAAAGCATATTTACGAAACTAGCCAGTGAAACGATCAACATGAAAACCCACAGGTCAGGGCCTTCTTAAGTTGTCCTATACAGGGTTACAAAAATAATCCTCCATGTGTTCTTCAAGAAGTTATAGATTTTACCATTTAGGACTATGATGTATCTTGAATTAATGTTTGTAGATTCTCTGGGGTGCTTTTTTTCATATAAGTGGCCATTTTCTGCAAAACAATTTTTTAAAAAAATGACTTCCTTTTCTTCATTAAATTATACTGGGGCCCTGGTTTAAAAAAATCAAATAATTGTGTAAGTGTGCTTCTATTTTTAGACTCACTATTTGCTTTTATTAATCTATTAGTCTATCGTTATGCAATACTATACCATCTTGATTATATTAAGTTTTGAAATCAAGTGGCATTAGTACTTCAGAATCTTCCTTTATTCTAAGATTTGTCGCACTATTCTGTATAGCTCAGGCTTCCATATCAATTTTAGAATATTTCAATTTCTACCAAAAAAATACCCGAGGCTGAGACTGTTTTAGATCCATAGATCAAGTTAGACAGAATTTATATTTTAAAAGTATTGAGTCTTCCAATCTATGAACATGTATCTATTTCTGTTTATTTAGATCTTCTTTAAATTTTCATGCCATTTTCCAGTTTCAGTTTTTCAATGTACAGATCTTGCACACATTTTTTTATGTCATTCCTGAGTATTTTACATTATTTGGTGTTATTTTGAATTGAATGTATTTTTTGTATTTTTGCTAGTATATAGAAAAATAATTTTTTTTTTGTGCTAGGGATGGAACTCAGGGCCTTGTGCTCACTAGTCAAGCACTCTAACCACTGAGCTTAATCCCCAGCCCCTTTAATTGGTATTTTTATATTGCTTTTTTTAATCTGTGGAATTGCTGAAATCACTTATGCGCTCCAGTAGTACTTTTATGATTACTTAGCATTTTCTATACAGTAAGTCCCTGACTTACAAGTGAGTTCTGTCCCAGGAGAACATTTGTAAGTCAGATTCATTCATAAGTCCAACAAAGTGAGTCTTACAGATCTTTGACACAAATATACAATGATATTGACTGGCATTTCCTAGCAGTCCCTTCTACATCACTACTGCTTTTCCTCTTGCTTCGGGACATGCTGGGCTCTGAGTGAGCACTGTGCTACTGTACACTATCACACTGGGTAGTAAGTACACAGTAGCACAACTGTGACAATGTCCAGCAGACATGTGAGCTACTTCCATGATTTGTTTCCATCTACATATGTTCATAATGCGAGGTCTGTTCATATAATGTGAGGAACTCGAATGTGTGTAAGTGAGGGACTTACTGTACACACGACTACGTTATCTTTGAATAAAGATAGTTTATTTCTTCCCTTCCAATATTTATGCTTTTGTTTTCCTTCTCTTATAGCAGTGGAAAATTTCAGTAGAATGCTGAATAAATTAGACACCAAGAAAGACCTTTTGGGCTGTTCTGATCCTTGGGAAAATATTTGTCTGGAAGAAGAGATGGCCAGATACCCATTTGTTCATGATCTGTGAATGGTTTGGTTGTATGACTATCAATTTAAATAAATATGCTTGGAAAATTGGTGACAGTGAGGTCTGGAAGGATACGGATAGACCTTGAGCACATTTCATGAAGGTATTTGTGTCCCAAATCAAAGCTCACCAAAGAACCACTTCAGCAGAAGATAAAGACATCATGAGCCATTCTAGGGATATTAGTGAAATTGTTTTTGCAGTTACTCATATCTCTGTCCAATGGGCTCATAAACAAAATTGCCACGGGAGGAATGGAGGAAGGTTATGTAGGGGCTTAATGTACACTTACACTTAATAAGGCTGATCTGACAACTGCCGCCGAGGAGAGACTAGTCTGCTATCAGAGATTCATAATAAGCCCCAATAGGACATCATTACCAAGTGGATCAGGCAACTACCTGGTAGAAGTAGATCATATTAATTATTTCCATCACAGAAGCGGAATACCTTGTTCCTGCTGGAATAAAAATTGACTTATATTTCAATATTTCATGTTATCATTTATCAAAGGGGGAGTTTGATTCAGGTGGAGAAAAAAATCAACATTAATGAAAACTGAATAAAGGGATTTTGTATCCTTTTTGGAAGACAGAGTCAGCATGTTTGACTTGTATATCAGTTTTTAGTTGTATATGAGTTTTAGCATGTTTTTACTTGTAACACGCCGCACAGAAAACTAATTTACTTGGATGTCAAACACCATCACGAGGTACACATGGGCTGTCAGGTTATAGAGGGTGGACCGCGATAACTGCGCTGTGCCAACTTAGCCGAATTCGAAAGATTCTCAGTGTATTAGTCAGACTTCCCATTTGTGGGACACAACACCTGACACGCACAACTTAAAGGTTTAATTTGGCTCATGATTTGGAGGATTCAGTCCAAGGTCGAGGGGCTGCCAAGCAGAAACATGATAGAAAAGCAGGGCAGACGAAAGCAGTTCACCTCATGGCAGCTCTCACAAACAGAGAGCAGGGAGGAGCTCGGAGGGAGAAAATCCCCTCCAGAGGCACCAGCTGTCCCGCAGCACACCTTTTCCAACCAGGCGTCACCTCCTAACAGCACAGTGGATCAATCCAGGATGACTCTAGAGCCCCATGATCCAATCTAAACCCTAACACTCAGAATTCCTTTCACTGTTTATAATTGGTCTCAGGAGGAATTGGTATGAGATTGAGAAGATGGAAGTGAACTAATAGCCAGGTTTTATCCTGTTCGTCATGGGGTCTGGCACTATTGTAACTGCTGCATATTTTTACTAGTCAGCTGGTTCCCCTTATTGGTGTAGTAGAGAAACAGCTGGGCTTGCAGAGACATTCTTTTAAATCCTTTGAATCCCAGGACATGTATAGCTTCATGGGGAAAGGTGCCACCCTAGCATACAATTCATTCACATCACCAAAGGGGAGAACGTGAAACAAATACATGTTATATTTGCTCAGCTGTATTCTAGTTTTTCTTCACAGATTTCAACTTTTCTCTGAAGGTTCCTTCAAGGTTCACACTTGATTTCCTCAGTTCTTGTGTGTATTTCCATGCTGACTTCAGGTCTAATATCAACATAGAGACAGTGGCCGTCATAGGCTGCTTAACCAGCTTCACCTTTGCTTAAAATCAAACCCTTGGGACAAATCTCTTATTGTATAATGTTTGCAATAACATTGCTTACATAACTGAATCCTGAATTATATGCCCTGTTATGGTCTTTGTGTTTATTTTGCATAGATTTTGTTTAATTTCTTGGATCTGCTTTAAAAATACCTCGACTCACTGAAAACCCACTCTTAGTTTTCAGCTCATTTTGGATAATTCCTGTTGTTCTACCTTCAAATTACTGTTAGTTTCTTCTGCTGATAAACTCATTTCGTGGATTTAAAAAATCTGATATTATATTTTTGTCTTTAGTATTTCCTTTCTTAAAGTTTCTGTTTCTCCTTTAAGATTTTAAATTTTCCTTTATTTATCTTCTTTCTTTAAATCCTTGCATACTACTATAACAAATCTTTTAAAGATGTGATCTACTAATGTCATCATCTGTTTCATCTGGGTCTGTTCTTACTGAATAATTTTTACTCTGGTTGTGGGTCACATTTCCAACCTCTTTTTTGTAAGCACAAAGAGAAAGGCTTCCCTTGTTCTCTCTAAAGTTTTACTAGAATAAATTGGCATTAGAGATTAAGAGAAGAAAAATATACAACTTCATTTCACTATGGCATCATAGAAAGCTGATTACTCAATAATCTATCGTGGTTCAGATCTTTCTATAGGGAGGAGAAAAATAGGGGAATATAGGAAAGTTTTGAGAGGTAGTAAATAATTATTAGGAGAATGAATGGACCAAGAGGACAGACAATAGTTGCTGTCTTTAGGAGAAAGAATAGCCCCAGGAACATGTATAACTTGGGACAAAGTCTATTCAGTACAGAAGCATCCTTTATTCTTCCTTCCTGTGATATGAATTTAATTAATGAAATCTTTGGTAGGTCCTTAGACAGATAAGAGAGTGTCAGAATAAAGCTTCTTCTAACATCTTCTGACCTTCAAGGGCCTATAACTATTATAGTAATCAGAATATAGGGTGTCACATTTTAGGATGAATTTCCCTCCTCAGCACCTTCACTTGCATGTCTGGCAAACGTTTAATTATACACTGGACATGACAGATGCTTCATCATTGACTAGATTTGGCCATCATCCTTAAAAAGTGTTGCATTTCATTTCCATAGGCAGTCCATTAACTTGCAGATGAAATGACTCTTTCAAGATTTGTTAAACTAAGCAAAGGGTGAACTCTTCTCTAGGACTAGATTGCCTGTACAGCTAAGGTATGGTCTTTGTGGAGTTTCTACTGAATATGCAGTGTCTAATAAGGTCCTTTCACTTTGGCAGGTACAAAAATAAAAGAAAACATTGTGATGAAAGGAATATTGAGAGAACTTTTCAAAGTGGAGTCAGTTGGGAGGCCAGTAAGGGAACAGGACTCATGCAAATCTCAAGCTACTGCCTGGGAATGTGAAATTTTTGTCACCTTCATCCTTGATTAGAAGCATTTGAAGTGACCAGATAATTACGCTAGGCCAAGAGACTCCAGACACATGTCGAAATGTTATCAGATTATTGATTTTATGGACATTTTTGCTACATATATGCATTCTTTTCATACTTCCCCAATTTCTGAGCTTGAATTAATCAATATTCAGTACACAAATATTTTCTTGCTTTGTTTATCTTCTTGGAGTTCCATTTTCAAGGGCTTCCATTCTTGTTCTTTTCTTACAAGCCATATTTTCTCCTGCCTCAAATAGTTTCAGCCTGTATATATACAGCTTGCCACTCAGCCAGAGATTCAAGAGGACATCTATGCAAATTTCTAGAACTCCTCTCCTCAGCTAGCTTCTCTCCAGACCCTGCATACAAATTCCGGACATCACAATGAATGTCCCTGAATTTTAATCCTGATCTTAGCTCAGGAGAACTCTTGTACTCTGTTTAGGCTTCTGCCTGAGCCATAGTCAAGAAAATGATGCCAGGCAGAAAGCGGGTACAATTACAAACTCATCTCACTTTTTTTTGCCTTTCAGGGATCACAGTCATGTACTGCCTATTGTTCGATGTCTAAAAGTAGCAATTTTATATATTCTGCCCAATTTCATAGTTGCTTATAGCAAGAGGCCTATTGTGACAGAATTCCTCCATCATGGTTGGATGCAGAATCTATTTGCTCTAATTTTGTTTAATCCTAACAACAAACAAATCTTTTTATATATATTGTTTTTAGAGGCTTAACCTTAAACTAAATGGAATAAACTCTACAGCAAGTAGAATCACTTAAAATTCTCTTCTCTTTGCCTCCCTACAATACCCCATACTGCTTAGGATTTGATGTTTATCTTAAAAGCAGAATGATTTGCATGCTCAGTCATTTGCATGTAAATTTTAATTTTGTTCCTTTTGTTTAGCTCAGGGGCTGTCAAAATCTACTGTGCATAAGAATTACTCTACAAATCAATGACCCTCTACTTAGTACCCTAAGATATTCGAAGGTGAATCTAGCATAATTTTGACTACACACTAATTCACCCTAATGTGTCAAAGTTTATTTCTTGCCTCCAATATAAAATGTGAATCTATTGTATCTCCTTTGTGAATATTGGGCTATTTTATTTTGTTCTGATTTGTTTATCCTGTGAAAAGTTTCAAGGGCAATTCAATCCTGTAGAAAGGAGATGGGGTGAGCTGAAAGAAAAAAAAAAACCCACAGGAAAAAATCAGAACTGAGGTATAGGCCTCAGAGTGATGGAAGAACGTAATCTGTATCTTAATTTCTCTAGCAGTGTAGATTGAAGAGCAGATACAATCTGAAAAGGAGAGTCAGCAAAGTGGCATTAGGCAGTCTCCTGCATATAGAGGAAGAGGAATGAAATTTTATCTCGGGCATGCCAATCTGTGCATATTTGTATCTTTAATATCTGTTTTCCTGTTGTTATTCCTCAATAGTCTTTTTGATTGTCTGAACTTCAAAGTAGCTCTCAATATATTTTTTTAATCTTAGAAGAAATTCTTAGCTTGGAATAAATAATATTAGATGTAGCAAAAGTATAAAAATAGTTCAGAGAATCTCTTATACTCTCAGGCAGTTCCCCAAATTAATATTTTGTTAATTTGCTTTCTGAAGTGTGTGTGTCTGTGTATGTAAGTGCGCATGACTTTTCGAACTTAATGGAGAATAGTGGCAGACATAAAGACAAAGAGCCCCTAAATACATGTTATTTTTTTTAAGTGATGCTCATTTTGGATATAATATTAGGGCTATTTTGGAGTTTTAGAGTCCTATCACTGAAAAAATCTGACATTGAAATATAGTCGAATGTAGTCATATGGTAAGTGCAAGCTCTAGACACAGTAATGCTTAAGCAAAATGCAATAAGCTTGGTGTGATAAAAGTCACTCAATCCACTTTCTGACTTCATGCTGGAGGGGCATTCCCTGAGAAACAAATGCCTAATCTGATGTTATGATTATCTGATTAGAATCCTTATTCCTTGTATCTGAGTGTGTGTGTGTGTGTGTGTGTGTAATATTAGTGCTCAGCACAGTGAGGGTTTAAAGTGTGGGTTCGGAAGTCAAAATGCATTTGGGACTTGTGTAACATGACATCTGAGTGATACATTTTTCTATCTCTAAAATGCTGATAAGAATAGCTTCTGCTTCATAGAATTAAATGAGTTAGTCTATGTAAAGAATTTAGCCTAAAAAGAAAAAGTTTTCAGAAATGTTAGCTATCATCCTTATTTTGATTGTGATTTTGTGTGTGTGGCTTTTAGTGGTGTCACATCATTAGGGATGTCTTTGAATTTCAGCTTTGTGTTAACACCTTGATCTAATGCTTTGCATCAAACCTAGGTTGCATTCTCTCAAATATGCTCATTTGGGGATTTAAGATCTTCAGCAGAAAAGCACTGTATTTTTAAATGCTCTGTTTTGGATACAGTAGAGGCATCCGATTGGAAATAATCCAAGCTTTCCATCATAGGCCTACAATCAACAGCTGGCAAGCTTGGCTAAATATTTGTGGTAATGTTAATGTGAAGTCTTTTAACATTTAATAAACAAAATGAGAACATGTGCATAAATTTACCCAATGGAAGTGAATTTTTCTAAATAATAAAAACATTGATTTGAATATTATTTTCTAAAATACACACTAATCCTTGAATTGACACATCGTGTACTTAGCTTTATAGCATGTAGTTTTATTCCATTCTTCTCTGCTGGAAAGAACATTTGGATATGTTTATTTTTATACTTTTGGGACAATATTTGTCTTCAAATCCTCTAAGACTAGAATTTTTACATTCAGTTGTAATCTCAGTTAGTTTTATTTGCTAATTAGTTCTGAGGAAAAGCTAATGCTATTTTTTAATGGGTTCAGAAGAATCATTTTTATGTACACCATCTTTTTTTACTGTTTTTAAAAGAATTATATACTTTTACGATTCCTAGAACTCAACTGCTATGAAACACTGTGCTCTGAAGGAGAAAAAAAACCAAAGCATAGAAAAAGCTATTCATATATTTGATAATTTATATTCATTTAAAAGGAAAATTTTCCATATGGTTCTGAAATTTAAAAATGCAATTAAATCACCAGGTACAGAAAAAAAGGCCTTTGTCTTGCTACCATATTCACAGTTCTGGGTGAATAAAGACATGGAGGTCAAACTTTGTAGAGAAAATTTTTCTTGTCTTTATGCTTGTACAAGTCTATAGCTCCCTTGTTTTCCATCTCCAGTGAATATTTATAACACCTGGGATAATTTTAGAATTCATCATTTTTATTATATACAAAATTTGAGTTTAATTAATGAGAATATGTAGTGAAGTTTCATAGTCTGAATTATTATATGAGGTAAAGTTTTATTGCCTTAAAATGCAAATACAGTGGTGTATGACTCTAATCCCAGCACTTGGGAAGCTGAGGCAGGAGGAATCACAAGATCAAGCTCCAGCCTGGTTAACGTAGTAACTTAGTAAGGTCCAGTATCAAAAAGAAAAAATAAAAAAGGGTTGAAGTGTGAAGCCCTGGGTTTGATCCCCAGTACTAGAAAAAAAAAGCAAATATAAAAATCTGGGCTACACAGAACTTTTCATTAGTGAATAATTGAGCATTATCTGGCAGGGTGATAGATTTTTTTTTTTCAAAATATGCTATTTTGAAGGAAGAAATAAATAGGCAAGACACACGAATAGACCTGACAAACATTTACAGAACATCTTGTCCAACAGCAACAGAATACACATTCTTCTCATCAGCACATAGAACATTCTTCATGTTGCATGGTAGGCCACAAATCAAGTCTCAATAAATGCTTAAATTAAAATCATATCATGTATCTCTTCAGACTAACATGCAATAAATTTACAAATCAACAAGAAAAATGGAAAGTACACGCAAGAAATAGAAATTGAATAGCATGTGCTATATGACTAAAGGGTGACAGTAGAAATTAAAGGGCAATGAAAAAATTCCTAGAAATTAATGAAAATGACAATGTAGCATTCATAGCAACAGCAGTATTGAGAGGAAAATTTATAGTGATAAATACATATATCCAAAAACTAGGTAAGTCTCAAATAACAATGTACTTCAAAGATTTAGCAATGCAAGAACACCAAACCCAAAGTAGAAGGAAAAAAAAAAAGATCAGAGCAAAACTAAATAATATTGAAACTAAAAAATTACAAAAGATCAACAAAACAAAGATGTGTATGTGTGTGCATTTTTTTTTAAATCTGAGTTTTTTGTTATTGTGTTTGTTTGTTCATCTGTTTGTTTGTTTGTTTTACTGAGGACTAAAGACAGGGCCTCTGCACTGAGCTACATCCCCAGCTCTTTTCTAAAAATTGTTTTAAATTTTGAAACAGGGTCTCACTGAGTCACTAAATTGCCTAGGCTGGGCTTGAACTTGCGATCCTCCTGCCCTATACGCCCAGTGTGCATGGATAGCCACCACACCTGGCCCAAAGAGCTTTTTTTTTTTTTTAAGGATAAACCAAATTGACACACCTTTAGTTAGACTGAGGAAAAAAAGAGACAACACAAACAAAATCAGAGACAAAAAAGGAACCATTACAAGGGATAGCACAGAAATAACAAAAGATGATAATAGATTACTATGAATAATAATATGCTTGACAACTGGAAAACCTAGACAACATGGATTAATTCCTGAACACATACAACTAACTAAACTGAAACAGGAAAAAGTAGCGAATCTAAGCAGACTAATAATGCATAATGAGATTGAAGTAGTAATTAAAAATCTCTCATCTAATATAAATCCAGGGCCTTATGTCTTTACAGCTGAATTCTACAAAACTAATCCCAATTCTTCTTAAACTGTTCCAAAAATTTGAAATGTAAGGAACTTTGCCAAACTCCTTTTAGGAGTTCAGCATTATATTATTATACAAAAAACAAAGATACAACAACACCAACAAAAATATAGACCCATGTGTCCGATAAATATAAGTGCAAAAATTCTCAACAAAATACTAAGAACTGAATTCAACTGCATATTAAAAGATCTCACATCATGATCAGGTAAGATTTATTCTAGAGATGCATGGATGATTCAATATATGCAAATCAATAAATGTGTTATAACACATCAACAGAAGGACAAAAACTATATGATAATTTCAATAGATAAGTAAAAAGCATTGATAGGATTCAACACCCCTTCATGATTAAAAAAAGCTCTCAACAAATTATAGATAGAAGGAGCATATATCAAATTAATAAAGGCTATGTCATATATGAAAAACCCATGGCCAATATTATACTGAACGGGGGAAATTTTAAAGTGTTTCAAAATATTGGGAGCAAGACAAGAATGTCTTCTTTCACCACGCTCATTAGATACAGTACCAAAAGTCTTACAGCAATTAGCCAATAGCAAGAAAGAGCATCCAGGCTCGGTGAGATGAAGTTAAATTATCCAAGTTTGCAGATGATATGATACTCTGTATAGAGAAACCTAAATATTCCATCAAAAATCCTTAATCTTAAAAATCCATTTAAAAATAATTTCAATAAAACAGCAAGATATAAAATCAACATACAAAAAAGTAGCTTTGTATACATAAGCAATAAGCTAGCCAAAAAAGAAATGAAAAATGCAATCCTATTCACAATAGGTTTAAGAAAATATATATGTAGGAACAAACTTAACCAAGGAAGAGAAAGAGCTCTACAATGAAAAGTATAAAACAATGAAAAGTATAAAAAAGTAAAAAAGAATGAAATTATTGATTACACAAAAAGTGAAAAGTTATCTTTTGCTCACAGACTGGAAGAATCAATATTGTTAAAATGACTATACTACCAAAGGGGTCTATAGAATCAATGCAATTCCCATCAAAATTCCAATGACTTTCTTCACAGAAATAGAAAAATATTCTACAATTCATATGGGACCATAAGACTCAGAATGGCTTAAGCAATCCTCAGGGGAAAAAACAAAAACAAAACAAAAGCCAAGGCTGGAAACATAATAATAACTGACTTCAAAACATACTATAAAGCTATAGTTAACAAAACAGCATGATATAGTGTAAAAACAGACATATAGACCAGTGAAAATGAACCAGAATAGAGAAGCTGGAAATTAATGCATGCTCACATAGCTAAATGACTTTTGACAAAGCTTCCAAGAACTTACACAGTGGAGAAAAGATGATATATTCAGTGATTGGTGCTGGTAACATTGGAAGGCATAGGCAGAAAAATAAAACTACATTCCTTTCACTATACACAAAAAATCAACTCAAAATGGATCAAAGACCTACACCTTAAGCCTGAAACTGTAAAACTGCTACAAGAAAACATAAAAGAAACACTTCAAGGCATTGTTCTAGGTGATAATATTTTAGACAGTATCTCAAAAGCACATAATGAAAGTAAAAATAGAAAATGAGATTACATTGACCTAAAATCTTTTGCAAAGCAAAGAAAATAACCATCAGGATTCAGAGACAACATACTGGGGGAAAATATTTGCAAATGTACATTTGATAAGGACTTGATACCCAGAATACCAAAAGACAAAACAATCTAATTTAAAAATAGGCTAAAGAAATAGATACTTATCAAAAGACAACATACCAATGATCAATAAATACATGAAAAAATGCTCAGTTTTACTGATCATCAGAGAAATGAATATCAAAACTACAATGAAACATTATCTTACCCTAGTTAGACTAGCTATCATCAAAAAGACAAGAAATAACAAATACTGGCAGGATATGGAGAAAAGGGAACTTTTATAAACTACTGGAAGGAAAATAAGTTAGTATGATCATTATGGAAAATGGTATGGAGATTCCTCAAGAATATAAAAATAGAACTACCATATGACACAGCAATTGCACTACAAGGTATATACCCAAAAGTTATGAAACTCTTACACCAAAAAGATACTTGCATCTCTATGTTTATTGCGGCACTATTCTCAATAGCCAAAATAAGGAATCAACCCAGATGTACTTCAGCCTGTGAATGGATAATGGAAATGTGGTATATTTACACAATGGAATGCTATTGAGCCATAAAAATGAATGAATGAAATCCTCTTTTGCAGTGACATGGATACAACTGGAGATCATTAGGTCTAGTGAAACAAGCCAGACACAGAAAGACAAATTCAACATGTTCTCACTCATTTAAGGTAGACAATAAATCGTCTTTGTAAAAGTACAGAATGGAATAGTGATTATTAATGATGGAAAGGGGCAAGGAAGAGGGGGGACATAGGAAAGTTAAGAGGAATGTTAGGGACTGGGAAGGGTGCTAAAGGAAGAGGGAAGCTAAGAGAAAAAGAAGGGTGGATGGGTATTATTGATGAACAGTATATGCATGTATAGAATATCACAATGAATCTCATGAATTTAAGGAACTAATATATATTAATTATAATTTTGGGGGGTGTTGGGGTTCAAACTCAGGGCCTCGTGCTTGCTAGGCAAGTGCTCTACCACTGAGCTAAATCTCCAACCCCTATTATAATTTTTTAAAAATGAAATTGCTTTGCTATTATGTTTTAACTGCATTTCAAAATCACAACCAACTGACATAAAATAACTAAAAGTACTCTTACATACACAGTGCATATTGTGCATTGTATTTGTTTCTGACTGGTTTTGTAGCTTTCAAAATTCAGAAGCACATTGGAAAATAAATAATTTCCTGACACTGAAGAAACACAAAAGAGATTATAATCTAACAATAAAATTCAAACAACCCTTGGCAATATAAAAACATTTTGAACAACAGGAACATCTGTAGAGTGTGAATGTTACTTTGTAGGTGACTATCTAAAGAAATATACTTACTGAGATTTTAGGTCTCTTAGAGTAAATTGTTTAAAGCAATTGCATTTACCCATATAACATCTTACAGAACAGTCCCTTAAAAACAGAATCCTTCCCAGATTACATTTTAAATATCCAGAAATTGAAAACGAAGACATTCTTATCTTTGAGAAAATAGTTTCCTCTTTTCTTCTTCCTCTTTTACCAGTTTGCCTATGCCTTTTCATACCTGAACTCAATCTTAACTAGACACCAGGAGCAAGTCAATGTACCCACTTTTCACACCTGAACTGTCTCATCTAGACACCAGGAGCAAGTCCATGTACCCAAAACATGGTCCTTTTAGTCGCTTCCTTATTTTCTACCTAATAATGATAATCCATCATCATCATCATCATCATCATTATCATCATCATCATCATTGCCAACGTCATGTGTTACTTTCACCATATTTGTGAAAGATTTTATATACATATGTGTGTTTACAGTGTAATTTATATAGTCATACTTAGTCCAGCTATGAAACTTTTTTGCAGTAAAAGAGACTATTAGAAAAATTAAATAACTTTCACCAGGTGAAGCATTTGGTTATTAGCAGAGCAGGACTCTGAGTCCAGCTGACCTCATTTATAAGCTCTCTCTACTAACCACTGTGCTACGGTATCTCAGCTCAGTTGTGCAGGTCCCCGGCCCATGGACAATGCTCTCTGTTTCTCTCTCTCTCTCCCTCCCTCTCTCTCTCTCTCTCTCTCTCTCTCTCTCTCTCATCAAGTCACTCTCTATCAACATTTTAAAGCTCTTTCATTTTAAATTAATTGTGTTAGAATCAAGGAACATAGAAATGAAGAAGCCCTTTTCTTTCTCAGCCTTTAAACACTGTAAGCCAAGAATCATAAAAGTATACTTCTAAGAACTCTCCCATGTAGAGCTTAAGTAAATCAACATTTCCATGTTAAAAAATTAATCCAAAAGACATGTCTGCCTTCAATATTCTTATTTTGAAGTTAATGAAAAAAATTCAGACTTACACTTGTTTATAAAGTACACTAAAGTGCAAAGTTGAATATATGAAGGAAAAAAGTTTCATTCTGTTTCATAAATCATCTATTGCTTCTTTGCCACTCTGACATAAGCTGAGCATGTTAGTTTATTCACTGAGCAAAGAATAGTATTAGTTACCTTGAGCACTTCGATGGTTATCTTTACATGTCAACTTGGTTGGATCCCTGTATTCAGATACTTGATCAAACACTAGTTTACATGTTACTGTCAAAGTGTTACCCTCCATGTGGGTGGGCTGTGTCCAGTCTATTGAAGGTCTTAAAAGAAATAGGCTGAAGTCCTTCAAGGAAGAAGGAATATTACCTTCAGATTGTCTCTAGAATGGAGATGCAACATAAATTCTTCTCTGAGGCTCTAGCCTGAAATCTGTTATGCAGACTTTGGACTTGCCAGATCTAATCCAACAATTCCTTAAAAAACACTCTCTCTTCTCCATAAGCATGTGTATGACATCCATACACACACACGTGTGCACACACACACACGCACACACACACACATTAGTTCTATTTTCCTGGAGAACTGTGAATAAAATAAACATCATAAAAAAACAGAGGTACTATTTTAGACCACAAATCATTATAAATCCATCAGTTGTTTATTCAGTATTTTAAAGGAGGTTATATCTCACAGTGGAAGGTGAACTGACTCATATGAAGTTCACTTCTGGTTAATTTATGTTCATAAAAGCATTTCTGTCTTAGTTTATTCTGTTTTTATAATAAACACAATGAGTACAAGAGTAGGGAAGATTCTTGGCATGCTGGGGGACTGGTGAAGAATGTCTGAAGTGTTTTCAGGGGCTCTGCCACACAGTTCTTACAGCTCAGAAAAAATGCCAGTGTTGGTCCAGAGTAGGGTGTTCTGAGTCTATTTTACTCTACCAAAACTACAAGGTTGACAAATGCCCCATTGTTGATTGCTTTGGAAACACTATTCCTCCAAAACAAAGTTATTGGTTTTATTAATGATAATGTCATTCTTAATAGTTAATAAACATACTAAAGAATTTCATATATTAATTTCAAAAGTATGGGCTTGAGAATATTTGTATCATATAAAAATGATTTAATAAGACCTAGAATAAGGAAGACATCAGATATGTTTTGGATTGATATGGAAATAAGCAAGTCTATGATATATGGTATTTTCCTCCCTAGAAGATGTGTGTGTGTGTGTGTGTTTGTGTGTTTACAATTCACAAGTAAATGGCAAAGTTTGTGTTACTGCAGAAATAACTTATAAAAAAAGAAATCCTATATTCTCTAAATCCTACCAACATTTAAAAATTATTTCACCACATAACTTTTAGGTTAAACATAGCCTACAAACATTTGTTATTGAGAAGTCAAAACTATTTTCTTTTATGCCTAGTGCGAATCTACAGAAATAAGAAAATCTTTCAGACTCTCTAGGAAGAATTCATGCATGCAAACACAAATGTAATCAATTCGCTTACTCAGCAAATATATTTTGAACAACTACGTGGTAGGCAGTGTTCTAGATCTGAGGGACACAACAGGAAACAAGGGAGAAAGAATTCTAATCCATGCTGGAGCTCACATTATTTCCTGGTCAAAGTTGCAAAAGTGATTTTCTAAGAAGTGTGTCTATACAAGGGATCAAGTTATAAAGCCTTAGGTTCATTATTACTGTTTTCCCTAACTAGCAGCCCTAGTAAGCAGATATTAAGGGAAAAAAAAATAAACCAAATCTCATCCATCTAAACACACAGATTGATTCCTGAACATCTAACAAAAGAGGCAGTATTTCAGGAATGTCACACCAAAACATAAATTCAAGTACTAACAACTAATAAATGACATTAAAGAAACGTTTGTTCTTTCTACACTTCAGAAAACGCAGTCTATGAATGTGTTCCTTTGTGAAGAAACACCAGAAGGTAAGGGGTATTATCTAAGTTCCATTTCCAGATGTAGGGTCAGTTTCAATTTTGTCTCAGTAAAAGAGATGAAGAAGGCAGGCAGTCTACAGAGATCTCAGATGGACATAAAAATGGAAAAGTGAAAGATCAAGATCTTTCCAATTGACTGTGTTATTAGGCTTAGTAATTGAGAGTATTTTTAAGGTCTTTTCCTAAAAGAGTTCCTATACAAATAAAAATTTGATTTAAAACCCCTTTGATTTTGAAGAACCCCTAAAGACACACCTAGTTTGCTTAGAACTTTGTTATTATAAAGAACAAAAATGAAAGAAGAACCCATTTCCCTATGATGTTAATTAGTTGGTCTGAATTTGGGGCTTTAATCTCTGATACTTGTATGCATAAATGGTCTCTATTCCCTCTCTGCTTCCTCATCTGAAGCTATTGTTATCCTAAAGTTATACAGAAAATCTACAAGAAAGTAGGGAGGTGATGTACCCCACTTTAAACTAAGGCCACTCATGCTTAACAAAGATAAGAGTCCAGGCCCATTGTCAAGATATTTAGAAAGAGCCACACAAACTTATTTTTGAAACCTGCGGTAATATTTAAGACCTCATTAAACTGAGAAAGTGAGCCTTGCATTTAACCTGTATTTCCAATTCTATTTGTGGAGGCAGAAAACAGCTGGTTCTCATACTTAACATAAAAGTAAATCACTTTTCTGGCTTCAAGCAAAATAGTCTTGCTGTCTTTAAACTTTCTTATCATGGGATATTTCAGAAATGTCAAAAGGTTGGTTAAAGTGCTGCAATAAACACTCCAAATCTATCACTTGGTGCAAAAAATAAACATGATAAATATAATCAAATACTTGTATGTTTTTTTCTCTTTGGATACTTTTCTCTTCTTCCCTCAATATGAACAGTATTCTAATAGTACAATTCTTGTTTTAATAATGTTTTTATTTTTACAGTTGTACATACCCAGTAAAAAGATATAATAGTTTCAAATGTTTTTCAAAATTATATCACAGCATTAAAATGATATCACAGCAGTATATCTCCTTCCAACTTCTGTTTTTTCTTTCAATTAAATATTTTAGAGATATTTGACACTGAGCCAAATAGCTCTCTAATAGTGGAACCAATTTAAATAACCACATCCTTCTTGATATATTTAAAAATATTTTCTGGTTATTTAATTAATATGGTTCATATTAAGTAGGAAAGGAAGGAAAAGCTGAATTAAAAATAATAAATTGTGTTTTCCCTTTATCTTTTCTTTCTTTATTTCACTCATTTGGGGGTTTGGATGGAATAAAAATGACTAGCGAGTGGTAGTCATCTCTATTGAAAACTTAGTTTCTTGTTAATTTTGGAGCTTAGATTCTCCATGATTTTGTCTCAGTATTGAAATAAAACAAAATTATCACACAATAACCATAAATCTTAGAATTGAAAGTGATATCGAGATGTCATCTGGTTCATTATTCTGCATTTAGACAATTTTCTTTCTTTCTTTCTTTCTTTCTTTCTTTCTTTCTTTCTTTCTTTCTTTCTTTCTTTCTTTCTTTCTTGGTGCTGGGGCTAGAACTCAGGGCCTTCTGCTTGCTAGGCAAGCACTCTAACACATGAGCTAAATTCCCCAGACTAGACAACAAATTTTAGGAAAATAAATAATAATATTTGAGGCAATTCAACCTGCCTTGTGGAGTCCCCATGTAAGGACAAAGGCCATAAAGTTTAAAGGATGGGACTTTGGTGTTCCATTAGGGACAAATATTCAAGTCAGTGCAAAAAGGCACATGACAAATAGCTTATTCATGATTCCAGCATTAAGCAATAGATACCATCTGTAATTTCTGGTCTTCCTTATTTCCCCTGTTCTATGGCTCTTGAACTTAGTTGCTCTTTCTTGAGGCAAGCACTATAACCACTGAGCTAAATCCCCAGCCCTGCTCTTTCTTGATAGATCAATTTTTGGAATCAATATTAATTCCAAAGATAGTGAAATATATTTTCTCATTTTTAGCACATTGTTCATCATGTGTTCACTGAATGGATCTTTCAATATCTTCATGTTTCTCACATGTAAAAATATCACTACTATCCATATCTTTTAAAGATGGTTCTTCATCTGATATTTAGAATGATAATTTGGAATTTTTACAGAAAGAAAGTGTTAATCTAGCCTTAGAAACTTTTATTTCAAGTATAAGAACAGAATAAAATCAAATTAGCTTTGGGTAAACCGGCACATTTGGAATCATTTAGCTATGTAAAAAATATTAAACTCAGAAGGTCATGTATCTCTGATATTTGATTTCTTTGGCTCTACATCTTCAATGAAAAAAGGCCACACCCCCTTACTAGCCATAAGAAGCATTATATTGTTTCTATTGTCTTCAGTTTACTTCTGAGCTACTCATTAAAACCTTAACTTTGTGGTTTTAACATAATTTTCATAGGAACATTAAGAATAGATGTATGAGTCAATCGGTAGAAAAAATATGTAAACACAGCAATTAAATCAGTATAAATAAAAAAGTAATATCTATTTTTTTATTACCACAAAAGAAACATAAAATCATTATTTACTCATTGGTATAGAAATACGTTTTGAAATAAAAACAAAATTAACACCTCTATATACTTTTTACAATCTCACATAATTCAATGATACTAACAGAAATTATTATAGCTTAAATATATAGTAACTTTCCTAAAATATAGTCAGCATGAGCTTATTTTTCATCTACTTCAATATAAAAAAGATGGTTTCATTGTCATGGATCACATTTCAAATGTTAAAATAGTTGTGTGTGTGCATGTTTTTGTGTGTGTGTTCATGTGATTGAAAACAATTTGTCTAGAAAATGTAATACATTTTCTGAGTAAATGTGCATCAAATGCGCTGTAAGAAAATATTTTTGGATGTTCTATAAATATTAGTTTTAATATTACCTTTTTTCTACATCACAATTTCATATAGTCAAAGAATCATCACAATTTCATATAATCAAAGAATTCTTCAAGAATAAGTTCACTACCTATTTTAGAGACCTGACGGTCAGAACATAAAATAATGTTTTATTTTACTCATCTCTGGTTCTTTGGTACCCCTTGTATTGTGTCTATAAAGGGGAACAAAATTAAAGCATCTAATGATTAATTTTTACTAGTTAATCACAATTCTAATAAGACAGGTCTAATAGCTTATTCATTTGGCGGTAGTCAGAGAACATTCAATAATTGGTTAATTGTTTAAATTGTTGTTAACTGTGAATTCAATTGCTTTGCTTTGCATGTTTCCTCTCGGTTCAAATGGTAGGAATGAAGTGGAATGGTGAGACACAGTGACTCATAATAAGTAACCAAAACCCCAGGGCAGGAATAAGACACACTTATAGGTAAACAGATTCCTTGATATTTTCTTATTATCAACAAAAATAACCAGCTGAATTTAATTCTAGAGAGTCACATGTCAATCAAATGATGTCTTTTTTAAAACATATTTTCAGACAAAATGTAGGCAGCCTCTTGACACCTGACAGACTCATGGCATCTGTCTTGCTTCACACCCAGCTTCCAGATGCCGGTAATACTTACTATGTACCTACCATAAGACTGATCAGACTTACACAAGCAGTAACATTTCAGCAAATTTTATTGTCATCTCTTCTATGCATTATAAGTAGTCTGAGGAGGTTTCATTTACTATAAATTGAGCAATTGTAATTAAAACCTCTTCATATCACGTACCTATATAACTGCTGAAGACATTTGGCTAAAATTGTGACTTCATTTATAACTGATGTGAAGCTTTGAAATATACTTACCAAATGGATTTCGGTGAAGGAATACTAGAGAAGATGTTAAGGCGATTGCCTCTGATAAAGATGGAATTCTTCTAGATCGGCAATTTGTAATTCCAATAATAAGTGGTAATATTATCTATAAAATAGGTTTATATATACCTTAATTATTGAACTTACAGCTACAGCACTATGAATTTTTCTTTCTTAAAAATTCAACCTTTTGCAGTATAGTTTACATCAATTAGTTAAGCCCATCATATGTGTACTGTGTGATGAATTTTGGCAAATGTGAACATTTGGATACTAGTACTCAAATCCAGATAGGGAACGTGGCCACTATGCCACCAGGCTCCTTCCTGCCCCTTTGCGGTCCATTCTATTCACCCCCTTCTCAGTCTCTGGCAAACTGATACATTGTCCATCACTGTAGATGTGTCACTAAAAAATAAAACAAGAAAAACCTTGAGAATACCCAAGGAAAAAGACATTTTATATACAAGAAAAAAAAATTTATTGCATCTTCTCATTAAGACAAAAAAGGGGAGAAGCCCAAAAAGCAAAAGGATGATATCTGGAAGTTTTGAAAGAAAAGAGTCACACTAGAAAATTCTACATTCAGCAAAAATGTCCCTCAAGAACAAGGTAAAAATAAAAACATTTTTGGAAAAATGAAACCCAAGTAAATTATCTACTAGCAAACTACACAACGAAAATTTTGAAAGACAATTATGAGGTCAAAGAGAAATGAGACACAGAGGAGATTTGGATCCACAAGAAGGAATAAAACACACCAGAAATGATAAATAAATAGTTAAATATGAAGCACTAGGTTTGTTTTCTTCTCATAAAGTACTTAAAATGCAACTAATAGGTAGA
Source organism: Hystrix cristata (assembly GCA_004026905.1). Lineage (NCBI taxonomy): Eukaryota > Metazoa > Chordata > Mammalia > Rodentia > Hystricidae > Hystrix > Hystrix cristata. Next base: position 27,983 of record PVJO010009895.1, read on the forward strand.
GTAAAAATTAAAAGATATGATGGTATTTGAGCAAAAACTGAGGAGGCAAGGAAAGAGAATTATTCTGTTGCAAGGTCATTTTACTTCAAAGTTAGAAATATGTAGTTGAGAAGTAGAAAGTAAGAAGGTTAAGTGTTATTTGTGAAGTATGAAGAGGTATGACTTTATATAAATTGTGGTAAGTTAAGGATGCCTATTGTTAGCCATTGAGAAATCAATGAAAATATAATAAAAAGAGGTATAGTTAAGAGGTCACTAGAAGAAATAAAAGTGGAGTATTGAAAATTGATAAGCCAAAAAGAAAACATGAAAGAAACAGAGTAATTCAACCATGTCAATAATTATGCTACATATAAATGAACTAATAATATATGTATGAAACAACAGAAATTGTCCAGATGGATTTAAGAAAAAAAAAAAAAGTAAAACCCAACTTGCTCTGTACAAGAGAGGTATTTAAAATATAAAGACATAGGCTGGAAATGAAAAGACATAGGCTGGAAATGAACAGATGGGGTAGCTAAGGATACAAACAGCAAATACAAGGAAGGTGGAGTGGCTTTATTATCGTCAGGCAAAGTAGACTTTGGGACAAAGTATATTATGCAATGATAAAACATATAAGACATAACAACTATAAGACATAACTCATATATATAAATATATATATATATAATCACAATTTATTAAGTAAAACTGACAGGAATAAAAATATAATCAAATCCACATTCATGATCAGAAATTTAGAAAACCTTCTCTCAGAATAACTAGACAAAAAAACTAAGCAAGTATAAAACCTAAACAACATTCTCGAGCCTCTGTAATGCCTTTCCAAACTCTCATCCCAAACCTCAAAAGTACACATGAAATCTTGCCAAGATAAACCATACCTTGGCCCATAAAATAAATCCTAGTACATTTTACTTAATTACTTCAGAATATGTTCATTCTCCTCAACTGAACTGAATTAAAAATCAATAACATATGGGGGGAAGCCTCAAATAGGATTTTGAAATTAAATAATATGCACTTAATTAAGGAAATCACAAGAGAAATGAAAAAATTTGAGCTGAACAGTAATAAAAACACAGTATGTTTAAGATTGTAGTTTGCAAATAAAACAATTCTTAGATAAAAATTTTCAGGTCTTACTGTCTACAGTGAAGAAGACAACTTAAAAACAAGATTTAAGATTTAACTTTAAGAAGCAGAAAAGTAAATTGAAAGAAAACGGTAAAGTAAAAGTAAGTGGAAGGTGAGAAATTCATAAAGAGCAGAATCTCATAATATAAAAGAGAGATAAACAATATAAAAAGTTAACAAAGCCATAGTTAGCTCTTTGAAAAAAATAATAAAATTAATACATTCTTATTGAGAATAACAAGAAGAGAGATAAAAATACCATTACTAACTTAATAATGAATGAGGAGACACCACTGATCCTTTTACGAACTTTATTTTTTTTCCTTTTACAAACTTTAAATCAACTCAGAAACATAAAAATTCTATGCAAATAATTCTGACAACTTAGATGAAATAGATATTTTTAGAAATTCATAAATGACCAAAACTTACGAGGAAATAAAAATCAGATTATCTTTATATCTATTAAGATATTGAATTTGTGATAAAAATTTTCTCATATGGATAAAATCTACAGGAAGAGATAGTTTCATTTGCTAATTCAGTCACACATTAAGGGAGAATCGACAATTCTATACAAATACTTTTTTTAGAAAAGAGACACGGACAGAACACTTTAGAACTCATTTTCAGAAGCTAGTACTACCTAGATATCCACACACAGAGATTTGGCAAATAATGAAAATTACAGATTGATATCTTTTATGAATACAGAAACAAAAACCCTTAACAAACTATTAGCAAATTAAGTTCCATAATATATAAAAACAATAGCATGCAATGTGAGGATAACAAGAGAAATTCAATTAATATATTTCACCATATTGAGATGAAAAGAGGGAAAATGATACCATTATCATGACAGATTCAGACGAAATTGAAAACCATGGAACACAGAGGAAAGAAACTATAAGAGGTACAATTAGAGTGGCTGACCCTGTTCATCCACTAGAATACTTGACATTTATTCTTCTCGAACTGATCTACAGATTCAACTCAATTCTAGTCAAAATCCAAAAGACTACTACAAAAGTTAACACACTGATATAACATTTATTTTGAAATGTGAAGGACCAAAAAGAGAAAAAATGATTTTGAAAAAGAAGACAAAGTTGGAGGTCTTAATCGGTGGTATAAAGCAATGATAAGCCAAATGCTAACAGTTCTTTCAATAAATGGTACTGGAACTAGATGTCCATATTAAAAGAAAAAGTGAAACCTAATGCTAGTCTCAAAGTAAAAGACATAATTTAAAATATATAATGTGTCTAAATATTAAATCTAAAACTAAAACATTTTTAATAAAAAATGAAATTTTTGAAATGTTGATATATGCAAAGATTTCTTAGACAAGACACAAGAAGTACTAATCAAAAGAAAAAATAATGAACTGTACTTCATTGAAATAAAAACTTCTGGTGCTCAAAGACATACAAGGAGACAGAAAAAGAGGAAGAAGGAGGGAGAGAGGGAAAAGGAGGGACAGACGGGGAGAAGGGAACAACAACAACTAGTAGCACCAGCAAGCCACTGATTGAGAGAAAAGAAGAAAATACTCAGACACAAACATGTGAAAAAAGACTTGGGACCAGAATAAATTAAGAACTTCTACAACTCAACAGTAAGAAGATAACTCAATTTAACAACGGAAACAAAGAGTATATGTGAATGGCCAATAACTTATTAAAAAACACATTAGATGTTGGCAAGAAGCAAATTAAAAACACAATGGTATACAATTATATTCCTACTAGAATGCTAACATTAATATCCTTTATTATATCAAACTTTTAGGAGGATAGGAAACTTCTGGGGCATTCCTACACTGCTGATCAGAGTGTAAAATACTACAGACATACCGAAAAACTTTTGTAATCTCATGTAAAATTAAACATAATTACCATGTTACTCAGTTGCCAGGTATTGGGTAAGAGAAAAATAATACAAATATTCATTTTAAAATACTTGTGCATGAACATTCATTATTCACAGTAGCAAAGCAGCATACAACCGAGATGTCATCAACACGTGAATGGTTAAAATAAGCGTGCCATATTCAAGTATGAAATACTACTCAGCAATACAAAAATGAAGTACTTCCACATGTGAAAACATGGATGAATCTCACATTAAACTGAGTGAAAGAAGCCAGATACTAAAGAATATATGTTTTATTAATCCATTTGCATGAATTTCTAGAATAGGTAAAAACTATTCTGTAGTAATAAAGTAGGTTCTTGTTCCTGGAGTGAAAGGTAGATAGTGAGTTTGCCATTAAGAGGGCAAGCGAGAACTTTCTAGGGAAATGAAAATTTGTATATCTTAATTTGAATAATGGGTACATAAACCCATGGTAAAGAATCATGAACCTGTGGATACAAAATATGTGACTTCTATAGAATGAGAATTTTACCTCGATAAAATTGATTTTTTTTTAGAGTAAGACAAGGAAAAGTATTTAGTTGGATAAACACTAATAGGGTGTTCACAAAGCTTCAGTTACTACCCAGATAGAAATCGAGAGAATCACTCCATTGTCTGGTGAAGGATGCAAGACAGCAAATGGATGACTTCAGAAGATGGAGATAAACATCGACAAAGATTCATACAAAGGCAAATCCAGAACACCCTGGAAAATCAGAGAAGCATTTGTTCAAATGAGAATGAGAACAAGAGAAGGGGGAGAAGGAAAGGAATGGAGGGACAAGGGAAAAAAATGAATAGAAGGAAAAAAAATGGAAACATAGCTTTGGAAATAAGGACGGGAGGAGGGGTGGAAGGGAGGGAAGGAGAATGGGAAAAGAAAGAAGCAACAAGATTTATCATGTACAGGTACAAATACCCTATGATGAGTGTGATCATTATGTATATCTAAAATGTACCACTCAAATAAAAACAAAATATAAAGTCAGAACAAAGCTAACATTTTAAATTGACTTTACTTGCAATTCTAGAATCAGGCAATACCTCAATCTATAAAATAGAATGAATGTGCCAATATGTTGATCAGAAGAGGTTGGTCTTATAACCAGAAATGAGTTGAAGAAGGAAAGGACAAAAAGAGAATGGGTCTTTTCAAAGTTACTTTCCTTGTAAAGGTTAAAGCAGAAGGGATTTCCTTACTGTGCCAGCTAAAAGTGGCTGGTTTGGGGATTTGGCTATTGTCTCTCTTCTGATTTCTCAGCAAGTCAGATCAATGATTTAGTTGGGATGTGGTGATGTGGAACTTTAGTATAAGTGATTCCATTTTGGTTGGTCTGTTGGGCATAGTACAGGAGCTCAGTCAAACCCACGACACCCTGTAAATTGTACTTAATATTTCTCCTATGAAATGAATTTCTAGATGTTAAGCTCAGTGTATTGCATTTCTAGAGTCAAAGTTAACAAGAGAGCAGATTTAAGACAGGACATTTACAAGTTACAACATTTACACACACAAGCCAAATGCAGGAAGAGTGTGGAACGTTTATCTATGTACTGGAGACCTGAGAGATCCTATCAAGGGCTGGGAGCCCACAACCATGTCCCATGTACATCCCTGTCTGCACGAAAAGGCTGAAGAATCTATACTGGAGCCCGGATATGATGCTCACAGCAGAGATGAAGATCAGAACTTCCCCAAAGCAAACAGCAGCCATGCCCAAGGAAAGCAAGTCCCTGAGCTCCTGCTGTGATGAGAACAGCCAAGTTCACTTCAGGGAAACCAGCTGCAACAGAGCTTCTCCTGGGGAACAGCTACCTCCCATCTTCTGCTCCCGTTCTTCTTTATGTTGTGTCGGCAATAATCTTCAGATGGCTCTTCTGTGCCCAGAATCACACCAACTCAGTTCAGCCGGGTGTTCCTACTCAAGTTGCCCACAATAAGTCTATCACACTCAGGAACTGGTAGTAAGAATTAAGACTTCAATGAAAATTTGAGTGATTTCTTAAATGGAGTCATGTAGGAAGCAACTTGAATGAACACATTAGGATATGATCTTTTTCCTCAAAGTATCACACTGTGTGTCAGAGGGAAATAAAACTGAAATTTCAAACTAATGTGATTTGTGTCACAGAAATATATACAGAAATAATTAAGATAGGTACAAGTAGTTCTGTAGAGGGTTGGGGGCTGTAAAGGGTTGGCAGCTGAGAAGTAGGCTAGGAAATAGTGCCTATAGCAGGTACTCAAAAATGTTGCTTCAAAATAAAAGGTTTTTTACTACCTGTGAAATCCTTGGTGCTAGGGCCAGGGGTCCTCCTATTGTTTAATCTCCTTAGGAGATTCTAACCACACTAGCCAGTAAGCCTGATAAATGTGGGCCTTCTCTTCTCACATAAAGATCTATATTACTATGCATCTCATATTAATAATTTCAGTTGTTTACATACTACTGAATAAATTTCACACGCTTGTCTATTCAACAACAACAAATCTAAAATCCAACTACATAACAAAAAATCCAGACAGTATTAAAAGGATCCACTATCAAGTGAGTTTTTCCTAAAAATAACAATTTCCTAAAATAACAATGTCCATGGTATATGCCAAAATTCAGACTTTGATGGATACAGATCTGGCAAAAAGATAATAAACAGCCATAATCTTCTGATACCTAAGGTTAAATGTCTAACGGCAATATTTAAGAGAAAAATGTTTAAGACACATATTTTAAATCATACTCCTCTTTTTTGGAGCAATACAATTTCACAAGCACAGTTATCATCTCAGACGTTCTAAATGGCTACACTGTATATTTAGAAAATTTCCTAACTGGACTGCCCAAGATAAATGCTAAGTTTTAGCAAATACAATTTAAAGAAAAGATGAGTAATTCTATTAATAGCTGGGTCAAATGGAACCTCCAGTTGTAGTTTTTTGAGGAATCTCCATATTGATTTCCACAGGGGCTGGACCAGTCTACATTCCCACCAACAGTGGAGGAGGGTTCCTTTTCCGCCCGCAGCCCTGCCAGCATTTGTTATTGGTTGATTTTTCCATATACACGGTTCTTTCTGGAGTGAGGTGGAATCTTAACGTTGTTTTGATTTGCATCTCTCGAATGACTAGTGATGTTGAACATTTTTTCATATATTTATTTGCCATTTTTATTTCTTCGTCGAGAAATGTTTATTCATTTCAGTTGCCCATTTTTGGATAGGGTCTTTAAATTTGAGAGGTTTAATTTTTTTGAGTTCTTTGTATATTCTAGATGTTAGACCTTTGTCTGATGGATAGCTAGCAAAAATTATTTCCCAGTCTGTGGGTTTTCGCCCTACTCTAATTGGTGATTTCTTTTGCTGTGCAAAAGCTTTTTAATAGCATGTGGTCCCATACTGGGGATCTTCCCAGAAGAATTAAAATTGTCATACCACAAGGATGTATGCACCACCATGTTCACAGCAACACAATTTGTAATAGCTAAGTCTTGGAAACAACCTAAATGCCCAACAACCAATGAATGGCTAAAGAAAATGTGGTTTTTCTACACAATGGAGTACTACACTGCCATAAAAAGGATAAACTAGAGTCATTCGTATATAAATGGATGTTCCTTGAGAACATACTTTTAAGTAAAATAAATCAGACACTCATGAGTACACATAGAATTGTTTCTATGATATGAGAAACCATAACTGTAAATAAGGACAAAGAGGTGTAATAGATATTATATAAAAGGAAGATAATATACAAAGGAGAGGAGCACTAGAAAGAAAGTCGGGGAAAAGCAGAAAGGCAACAAAGGAAAGAAAAGGGAAAGGGAAAATATGGAAAATGATGAATAAACCTGCTGTAAATAGGGAGGGAGGGAACAGAGGAGAGGGGCGGGGAAAAGGGGGGAGAACCAAGATGCATCATGTATAGGTACAAAATAAATGTGATGAATGTGACCATTGTAAAAAAAAAATTCTATTAATAAGATGAATAAAACCACAGAATATTATTTTGTTCTGTGTTAAAGGGAAAGAGTAATTAAGTCCATGTTTGGGTGTCCAGAGACCCTGTGCTTCATAGACCCTGTGCCTCCTTGGAAAAATGCTGAGTAATTATTTCAGCCTCAAAAGGCATGCATAAACATTAAATGCAATAATGTTTAAAAATTTCTAGGACAAAGAATGATACATAGCATCACTCCATCCATGTTCATGCCCTGTTTTATGGGGAAATATTCTAAAATTGGCTTGCCTGAGAGAGTAACTGACCTATAATTGGAAATTTACCTATGATGGAAAAAAAAAACACCAAGAGACCTTTTATGTAGTGAAAATTCTCAAAATTTTGTGTCCTGGTCCCCCTAAAAAGTTTGAATTTATTCTTAAATTTTAAGCTCAAAAATAATGAACAAAATAATAAACAAAGATATTAAAACATTAATGTATGATCTTAGATGAGATAAATGGAGGAAAATATGTGAAGTGTTACTCTGAGACTTAACATTTTTCAAACACCACAGAACAAAAAAAGAGCACTTATTTCTTTGTCACCCTGAAAAAAGACAAATAGTACAGTACTTACATTAGTAGCTCTAGAAATTGAAATTAAAACTCATAAAACTAAAAGTTATATTACTCCTCTGAGAAACAACCCCAGGCACATTACGCCTCTGATCTTTGACAAAGGGACCAAAAACATATGCTGGAGGAAAGAGAGCCTCTTTAACAAATAATGCTGGAAAAACTGACTGTCCACATGCAGAACATTGAATCTAGACTCATAACTCTCACCATGTATTAAACTAAAGTCAAAATGAATCAAATATCTAAATATTAAAACAGGAACACTTAATCTGCTGGAAAATAAAATAAGTAACGCCCTCAAAGACACAGGTATAGACAAGAAGTATCTGAACAGAACCCCAATTGCACAAGAAATAACATCAAGAATCAACAAACTGGATCATATCAAATTAAAAAGATTCCGTACAGCAAAGGAAACAACCAACAGAGTGAAGAGAAAACCTACAGGATGGGAAAAAAATCTGGCAGCTACTTCTCAGATAAAAGACTAATATCTATGAATAAGGAACTAAAAAAATTAGGTCCCCCCAAATAAAAGATCCAATAAAAAATGTGCAACTAAAGTGAATAGACACTTCGCAGAAAAAGTACAAATGTTTAACACATACATGAAAAAGTGTTCAACATCGCTAGCCATTTGAGAGATGTACATGAAAAACAACATAGAAATTCTATCTTAACTCCAGAAGAATGGCTATCATCAAGAAATCAAATAATGCCAAATGCTTTTGAGGTTGCAGGAAAAAAGGAACACTTCTGTTGGTGGGAATGGAAATTAGTGCAACCATTATGGAAATCAGTATGGAGATTCCTCAAAAAATTAAAAATAGAATTCCATTTGACTTAGTTATTCCCCTTCTAGGTATCTTCTTGTAAAAGTTAAAGACATCAAATTACAGTGTGACGTGCAAACTCATGTTTATAGCAGCACAGTTCATAATAGCTGTATCCTGGAAGCAGCCTGTATGTCCATCAGTACATGAATGGATAAAGAAAGTGTGGTATTTATACACAATGGAGTACCAGCCTGCCATAAAGAAGGAGAAACTTGAGTCATTTATAGAAAAATGGATGCACTTTGAGACCGTATTGTTCAGTGAAATAAATCAGACACACAAGCTTAAATATCACATGGTTTTTCTCATAGAGAAATCCAAAATATAAATAAAGAGCAAAACAAAAGAGAGATAATAAGAAATAAGGAGCTAGATCTTTTGCAAAAGGGAGGGAATCAGATAGAGGGAGGGGTTTGCAAAGGGAAGGAGGGGAAGAGGAGGGGATTAAAAAAAGAATTGAGGTGTGTTATCTATATGTACAAACTCCCCACAAAGAATGTAATCATTATGTACTGCAAACACGTACCAATACAAAATAAAAATTTAAAAGTTATGTTATTGCTCTTGGTAATAATATAATCTGTGATGTCAAAGTAGATATATAAATATATGAAATTCTTAAGAGTACATCTAAATTTATGCATTTTGCCTCAACTCATGTATTTAAAATGTCTTTGTTCACTAAATAATATATTATAAGCATGCCATGCCAATACATCTTAATCTTAGTCTTTGTTTTCAATAATATAAACTAAAACATTTAAATCATTATAGATATGTTCTCATTTGGCTTTTAGAAATGTTGCAGTTAACATCCTTTAGATATATCCTTATACATTTTAAGAAGTATTTCTTTTGATTAAGTTCCTAAACATTAAATTGCTAGATCAGAAGATGGATACATTTCTATATTTAATAATCAAATCATCAAAAAGATAATACACCATGACCAAGTAGGAGTCATCCGAGGGATGCAGCAATGGTTCAACATATGCAAATCAATAAATGTAATATACCACATTAACAGAACCAAGGACAAAAACCACATGATCATCTCAATAGATGCAGAAAAAGCATTTGACAAAGTCCAGCACATATTCATAATAAAAACCCTAAAGAAAATTGGAATAGAAGGTCTTCATTTCAATCTGATAAAATCCATCTATGACAAACCAACAGCCAACATCATACTAAATGGTCAAAACCTGAAAGTTTTCACTCTAAAATCAGGAACAAAAATGCCTGCTATCATCACTCTTATTCAATATAGCTCTGGAAACATTAGCCAGAGCAATTAGACAAGAGAAAGAAAGAAAAGGAATATGGATAAGAAAGGAAGAAGTTAAATTACCATTATTTGTGGATGACATGATACTCTACATAGAAGACGCTAAAAACTCCACCAAAAGACTCCTAGAATTAATAAGCAAATTCAGGAGCTTAGAAGAATACAAAGCCAACACTCAAAAATCAATAGCATTCCTGTACACAAATAACAAACTCACTGAGAGAGAAATCAGGGAAACACCACTCATGACAGCATCAAGGAAAATGAAATACTTAGGAAGCAATCTACCTAAGGAAGTGAAAGACCTTTACATTGAAATCTATAGTACTCTGAAAAGGAAGATCAAAGAGGATATCAGAAAACTGAAAGGTGTCCCCTGTTCTTGGATAGGCAGAAGCAATACAGTGAAAATGGCCATACTTCCAAAACTGTTACACAAATTTAATGCAATCCCAATCAAAATACCAATAGCATTCCTCACAGAACTGGAGAAAACAATCCTAAAATTCATATGGAACAAGAAGAGACCTAGAATAGCAAATTGTCTTCCAGAAATATTGTTCAAAACAGTAAGTTACTGGTAATATGACATCTATATGGAAGTTGGTAATTGTCTGGATCTTGGGTTTTTCCTCTAAATGTAATACATAGATATAGATGCACACACACATACTTGCATACATACATACATAAATGAAAGCACATAATACATATATATTCGTATTCTTTAATATAATGGACTGTATGTGGGTATAAAATCTCTATATATTCCATCAGGGTAGATTCTGCAGGTATTTACATGTAATTATGAATCTTCCTTCTGAATGAGAATATTAAATATTTCAAACCTTCTTCCTTTATTATGACAGCTTATGTTTAACTGGAGAAATGTCATGTGGAGAATGGAGGAGAGAGAGTGGGAAAGATTTTTATGTAAAAATACGGCTTTCAGCACTCTTAAAAACATGAAATACAGCCTGAAATGTTACTAGACAACAGTTGAGGGGTTGGGTGTTTAGCTCAGTGGTAGAGAGCTTGCTTAGCAAGCGCAAGGCCCTGAGTTCAATCCCTGGAACAACAAAAAAAAGAAAACAGTTGAGTATTACATTTGATGAGTGGGGCCACTCTGCTGTATCCATTTTCTATTGTTGCTATAACAAAATACATACCTTAACTTGTCTAAAATAACACAACTTTGCTTTTAATGGGAGAAACATCCACAACCAAGATGTTTGTTACTCTTTGTAATGTACAGGTATCCAGAGAGAAGAACTCAAACAACCTGAGTTTGAGTTTCATTACTGAGTGGAGGTTTTAGTCTGAGGCACAGCGATAACCAGTGGAAAGCAATTACAAAGGCTGAATTCTCTAACCTTCCTTTCTTAAACTAGGGAGTGTTTGTGCAATTGCTATTAGAATAAAATAAGTAAGAGGATGATAAGAAAATATTCGGTCATAAAATCTTAAAATTAAATGAACCAGATAAAAGTTTTAAAAAGAAATACGAATCAAAAGACTCAATAAAAATTTTAACATTTGAGGATTAAAAGACAAAACAATCAAGACTGTGAATGAAAGAGCAGATAATTCAGTAGAGTGTATTGAAAGGTATAAGGAAGGTTAAGTAGGAATAGTAAAATTTCTTTATGTATCTATTTTTACCAGGTAAAATTCTCTTCTGTCTTTTTTGCCCTGTCATATTGTTTATCACGAGGAAATACTTTAATGACAGAAACATCACTACTGACCCTGTTGATGTAGATTTTCATTCTAACACATTTTGAGCAAAGGAAGTAGACTGGTAGTAGAGGTCATAGAAGCTGAGGCTTCAAGGCACATATAAGTAGCACAAAAAACAAGAACAATGACAAAAATACATCCTATAGCAGAACTAGAAAACATATATCCATAGGAAAAGGTCCTCTAGAAGTCAGATATATTTGCCTTTCCAAAATGTATTTCATATGAAAATAGTCCAGTTTTCCCCATACAGCATAAAATACAGAAATAAATCCAGTGAGGATTAGAATAAATTCTGACTGTCAGAAATTTACAAATTAGTTTTCACTTTGTTTTCCCAGCTTATAAACCAGAGATACTAACTGATATATTTGATATAAAAGTAAAAATTAAATTTCTAGGTTTGTTTCATCTCTGAACTGTTTACCTAGTTAAAATCTATAGGCTTGTCACAACAGCATACTAGAAGGAACCAAGTAGCTCTTAATATATTTAATCATTCTCTTTTTCTGCTAAAAGCAGAGACTGAGACCAGGGATTGTGTACAGGTATTGTGTATGGGTGGTTTATTTCAAGAAGAAATTCCAGAGAATAGGAGTAAGAAATGAAAAGACTGAAACAAGAAAAGAAGAGAAACCAGTCCAAGGATATCAATGTTGAGAATTACCCTGCTAGAATTCTCTGAGGCACCATGTAGATCAAACTGCAGAACTGCCTGAGACAAAGAAGAAAGGAGAATTTATCCATCAACTGTAGTCCAGCATCAGTCAAGAGTGAGCCACTCGAGTGCACTGAATTCTTTGCCAATCAATTTTATACTTCCATCAGAATGGCTGAGCCAGTTTATAAGGGACCTGAGTGCAGTCAGGGGCTGCAGCAAAAGCCTGAGTGTGGTGAGGTTGAGAATGTGACAAGGAAAGGACAAGAAAAATGTAAAAATGTCTAGAACATATTGAGTTTCCAGCAAACCCCAAAACATCAGAAAAACCTAAGGGAGGTAGATAATTTGTACAATGATTTGACACTTGATTAGGAATATTTAGGAATTTGATGACTGATTAAAATAGTGCCCAGTCCTATACATCTAAAGTGAAAGCAGCCATGAAACTTGACTTAAAAAATATATATCTCTTTTATAAAAATGTTGATTTTTTTTTTTTACTAATAGTTGCCCCATGATAATCATTATAGATTATCCTCCCTCATGGGAGGAAAATTCTCGTCCAGAAGTTGTCTTGGTGCCCTGTGTTTATTGTTATTAATAGCAAGATTTCCCTTAATGTGTCTTTGAACTAAATTTAGGCTTTTCTGTCCACAGGAAACTGACACAAGCACTTAAGAAAAATGAGCTAGGAAAGATCCTGAAAGTTACAAGAAATCTGCTCACAGTTAAGTCAAACATCTGACCTAAGACATTTAAATCCACTCAAAGAAAGAGCTGTAAAATATCACATTGCACAGAAAGTCAGACCAAATTTTAGGTGTTTAAAAATATTTGAAAGGAGTTTAAATTAATTTGTGTCTTGCAAATGAAGAATGACCTTTGATTGTATAATAAATTATACCTTTTCTCTTTTTTATTTGAACTTACATGATGATTTCCATCTACAATATTGACTCCTAAGTACTTTCTACACTCATTTCTTATTGCGGTTTTTCTTTTGTTAGAGGTTGAAGTAATTATTTCTATTTAAGACTATGCCTCTTCCCACTGATTTTTTTTTCTCATTCTCTATAGTCCAATCTCATAACACAAATCTAGTTTTGCATTTTCTTTAAAATGTTTTATTTGGCAAAAGAGAAGGGGACCATGAGGTGGAGGGGGGACTGAGGGGGAGAAATAGGATAAAAACGAATTAAGATTATACATATATCTTATATATACCATTATATATATCTCCCAGCCCTCCCTGATGCATGTAATTGTTATGTACTGCAAACATGCAAAAAAAAAAAAAAAAGAAAAAAAAACCCAGAGAGAAAGAAAAAAAGTTTAGTTTAGCAAAACTGCATGATTCTGGTCCTTGAACATGGCATAAATGTGCCACTTCCATCTGTGCACCAATGGACTGAGCAATGGAGAATATCCACAGCAAAGCAACTGCGGCTCTACAATTTTGGGTTCTGCGCTTGATCTCCCTGTCAGTATTGTAACAGCAAACCCTGAAGTGGCACCAATGGATATTTATGCCAGTGACTTTCCCCTGAGAATTCTGCCTTGAGATTTGATGTCAAGATCTTCACGTAGGTGATGATGGAATCTGTAGTACTCAAGATTTCTTCAAAGTCATTGGCTTCTTGAAGTCAAAGTTATTTGTATGACAGTGTAAAATTTAACATTTCTTTGTTTTTGCAATATAACCTGTAAAAAACATTTGTATTTTCACTCATTTAACAGAAAACACTATGGGAAGATAAGGCAGAGATGAGACTAATCCTTCTAAAAGCCAATGCACACCAAAGATTGCCAGTAAACCATTGGAAGCTAGACATGAGGCATGAAAGAAATTCTCCCTCACAGCCAGAGGAAGGAACCATCTTCCCTTGAACTTAGATTTCTAGCTGCGGGATATTACATTTTTATTGTTTAAGCCTCCTAGTTTGTGATACTTTGTTAAGGTAGTCCTGGCAAATTAAAATACCAATCTTTACCGGCTAACGTTCAGTACCTTGAGCGTCATTGTGTGATATTTTTGTTTTCTTGATTGTCTTAGGGAGAAAGATAAACCCAGAGCATAATAATCTATGTTGGCAAGAAGTAGAAACCTTAAAATACTTCTTAATTTCACTTCTTAGTAGTGCAGTTTGGATTATTGAGGATATACATAGATTTTCTAAGCCATGATCACAAGTGGGAAACACATTTCTAATAGGTATAAAATGTACATGAACATCATCTATGAAAGGACTTTCTCAAACTAAATGCATGTGTGCATATGCACACATACACATACAACACACAAACATAAACAAGTTATGAAGAAGTTCACAGATATTGAGCCTTTTTGGCTCTCTGTATCAGATTTTGACATCAGAATAAAGTTTTTTTTTAAGTTTATAACAATTATCCTACAGTACTATATCATTTAATAAAAGCAGTTATATTAAAAGAAACAGGTAGAGGAAAAGTCTATAATGATCTATGACAAAGAGAAGAAAACAAGAATCGAGAATGCAGAAAGTTATTTGTGTTAATCAATTTAATTGAATGGTAATAGTTAACAAACAAGGCTCGAATTTCAGTAACTCTCAAAATCATAGGTTTAAAATTCATGATTTATAAAGTTACAGATTGACTTAAATTCCAAATGTATGTTGTTTTGAAAGGAAGACTGAAACTAAAGCCCTGTCTGTGATATGCTACCCTAGAGGAAGTCAGGACAAAAAAGTCAGAGGAAATCAGAAAATAACTCAAAGATTCTGGTTGAAAGAGCAACATGTCACTTCCATATATATTTTATGATCCCAAACCTGGTATGTTGCCAATTCTGAAATTAATGGGGCAGAAAGTAACACTTTGGGGCTCAGTCAAAGGCCAGGTTAGAGAAAGTCTCAATAGAAAAATGCAGTGTATTATTTTAACAATAATACAATCAACAAAACAACTTGGGATAGTTTGATGAACACCCTGTAGCTTTGTTCCTTTTATCTTGGACCCAATTTTGATAGGTTGGAAACATGAATTTTTTTAATTATACATAAGAATAAGTAATTATGGAAAAGTTTTAAAATTATGATAAGATGAAATAAAAGACATTCTTTCAACATGTCTAAAATGTTATATGGCAGGTTTAAATTGAAAAGTACCCTATATAAAGAGTGTGCCACTTCTTCAAAAGATGTTAGAAATACTGGGCCAGATCTTGAGAAGCAATGGTTTAAAAGTGGTAAGAGTACAAAAATATACAGTAAAGGCATAAAAGCTTTATCCAGTGAATATCTAAGTAGAATACTGCTAGTATAATTGAAAGAATTACTCATTAGGAAGTACTAACTCCTGAAACTGAAAAAAGTTCTGGCATACTGTAATATACACACACAGAAAACTATTACAAAGTCTATTGGTACATGTACACATCTCAATTTTTTAAATTATTTCTGTTTCCCTCCACTCCCTCTCCCTCCATCTCTTGGTCCCCCTTCCCATTTACAAAAGATTTATCTCCCTATTCCAATATCCCTCTTTTATTTTGTCCTTTATTTATATTTTGGGTTTCTTAATACGAGAAAAACCATATGACATTTAAACTTGTATGTCTGATTTATCTCACTTAACATTATGGTTTCAAGGTGCATCCATTTTACTACAAATGACTCAAGTTTATCCTTCTTTATGGCAGCATAGTATTCCATTGTGTGTAAATATCACATTTTCTTTGTCCCGTCATCTGTTCGTGGATATACAGGCTGCTTCCAAGATTTAGCTACTATGAGTTGTGCTGCTATAAACATGGGTATGCATGCTTCACTGTAATATGTGTTTAACTCTTTCAGAAAGATACACAGAAGAATAGCTGATTATGTAACTTAAAGCCTTCAAATCTTTTACACAGGCTGAGATGGTGTATAGAATGAATCAAAGCCTCCTAAGTTTTGTGTTCAAGGCTCTCCACAACCTTGCTCCAGGTTGTGTTTCTAAATTCATCTCTTATTAAATCCTTTCTTCTGCCTACATCCTCAACTTCAACTGTACATCTACCTCACCTTTTTCTCCACAGTCCCTTTTCCCAGGCCTCTCCTTGCACTGTCCCTTTCCAACGCACATCCCCAGGTCTTTACCTGCTTAGAACTTCACAAACTTAAAAAGAGCTTCTCAGATTGTAATGAGTTTTGAGCTCTCTAAATCTCTATAAGATTCCCTTTTTCTTTCTGACAGAAGTCAGCAATAACAGCCCTGTTTCTATCACAGAGTTTGGAGATTAGCTACATAAGAAAGTCGACTTTAAATAGTGAGCTGAGTAACAAATGCAGATTTTCATAATTTCTCTGATATTGAATAAAAAACAAAATAGCCAAAAAATAGGTCTTGGAAACAACCCAAATGCCCAATGACCAATGAATGGCTAAAGAAGATGTGGCTTTTCTACACAATGGAGTACTACACTGCCATAAAGAAGGATAAACTAGAGTCATTTATATGTAAATGGATGTTCCTTGAGAATATATTACTAAGCAAAATAAATCAGACACTCATGAGCACACATCGAATCGTTTCTCTGATATGAGAAACTATAACTGTAAATAAGGACAAAGTAGTGTAACGGATATCATATAAAAGGAAGATAATATACAAAGGAGAGGAGTACCAGAGAGAGGGAAGGGGGAAAAGCAGGAAGGGAAAAAACGGAAAGAAAAGGGAAAGAGAAATCATGGAGAATTGCAAATAAACCTGCTGTAAATAGGGATGGAGGGAACAGAAGGGGGGAGAGGAAGAGGGGGGAGAACCAAGAGACATCATGTACAGGTACAAAACAAACATGTTAAATGTGATCAATATATGGACAATGTACCAATACATGCTCTTGGTTAAAATATAAAATAAAAAAAATATAGAAATGAGTATCAGAACATTAGCTATTTGATTAAGGCAATTCAAAGCCATATATGCTGTGCTCAGAGTTTCATGAGCTAATAAAATATATTGAGTTGAAAATATATTATATTATGACTATTGAAAAATATATTAAATATAATATATTGAAAATATATTATGGCTGTTATATTATGGCTAAATACACATTTAATACAAACAGTCCAAGAACCTATATTGTGACAAATGAGTTCTTGATTTGTAAACAATTTAAGACTCAGTTACTGCAAATCAAAAATGCTATAAATGATCTTTCAGTATACAAAACAATGGAAGAAAAGTTGAAAAAAACAATTACAGTAAGTCACAAAGTATATACCTGCCTGACAAGCATTATCCTCGAGAAACAGAAATATGAACATCAACAGGTGCTCTGTTTTCAGACAGCGCTGTGTTCAGAATCTGAATCAGATCTCTGAGCTTCATTCTACACAAGCTGAACTGTAGTGACCCGTAAGTTTGGGCCACGAATACATTCGCAGTACTTGTGTGATAGTAATTTGATGCTACTAAATGTAGTGTAGGTCATGTTAAAGATTAGTGTGATTTAATAATAGTCTGACTGGGATAAGACAGAATATCAGGGTTGTTTGGATTTGCATTTCCATAGTGGCTAAAGATGGACATTTTTTCATGTACATATTGACCATCTGCGCTTCTTCTTCTTCTTCTTTTTTTTTTATTTGCCCATTTTTTTTTGATTGGGTCATTTGTCTTTGGAAGTGTAATTTTTTGAGTTTTTATATATTTTATGTATTAGTCTTCTATCAAAGAATAGCTGACAGCTGATAACTGACAACATTTTTCCCATTCTGTAGCTTGTCTCTTCCCTCTATTGTTTCCTCTGCAGTGCAGACATTTTTAATTTGATGCAATACCATTTGTTGATTCTTTATACGATTTCTTGTGCTGTTGGAGATCTGTTCAAAAAGTCCTTGCTTATGCATATAGATTCGAATGTTTCCTATATGTTATCTTTCAAGAGTTTCAGAGTTTCCATTTTTGAAACTAGAACTTTGATCCACTTTTGTTTGATTTTAGTACAGGGTAAGATACATGGGTCCAGTTTCACTAGAAATAACAAATGTTAGTGAGGAGGTGAGGGGAAAGGAAAATTTCTACATTCTAGGTGGGTGTGTAAACCAATACAATCGCTACAGAAATCAGTATGGAGTTTCCTCAAAATATTCCATTTGACCCAGCTACAACTCTCCTGGATATACCCAAAACAGCGAGACATCATACTATAGTGACACATGTATACCCATCTTTATAGGAGCACAATTCACAACAGTTAAGTTGAGGAAACAGACCAGATGCTCATCAACAAATGAATGAATAAAGAAAATGTGGTACACAAACACAATGGAATATTACTTAGCCATAAAGAAGAATGAAATCATATCATTCACAAGAAAATCAATGGATCTTGAGACTACAATGTTAAATGAACTAAGTCAGACACAGAAAATTAAATTATCACATTCCTCTTATATAAGACACCCAAAATATAAATAAAAGAATAAAATAAAGGAGAGATAGTAAGAAACACAGAGACAGACTTTTAGAAATGGGCAAAGGGATCAGGGGAAGGAGAAGGAAAGAATGTTTGGGGAATGAAGGCAACAAAAATGAGCATATGTGATTTATATATGTACCATTTCCCCCCACGATGTAACTATTACGTATAGCAAACATAGACTAATAAAAGATCACCATTTGACTAAAACCAAAAAGTTATACACTTCTTATTGCTGTAATTGCAAGGATGACCGTATCACTGGAAGAAGATGAAAGAGGAGCTACCGATTTTCTTATGGTTCCAAAATAATGAACCTGACATCCCTTGTGTAAGTGTTGTGGGCTCCTTGACTTATTCAAGAGGAATGAAAATAGGTTGCTTTTTTTTTTTAAAGTTATGTACAAATAAGGAGAAGAAGAAAGGTTAGGTTATCTCTTTTGCTTTCAGAAGAGATAGTCAAGGACACAGAATAAAGTTACTCCATGTTGATTCTGCTTCTTTTTTTTCTCACAAAGAGACTGATTTTCAAGTAGAAAAGGGTAGAACAAAGGTGGTTAGAAAGGTATTGACACACATCAGAATCAACACTACACTAAAAGGATATTTGATTTCTTTAGAATATTTAAAGTCTCAAGGAGTTAGATTTCAATTAACATAAGATAATTTTCTAACCATTACAGTTGACTACAAGAGGAATTGACTATCATTTTAAGATGTGAAAGCCCCGTTTCTATAAATATCCAAGTGCAAGACGAACCAAGAAAACTACATTGCATCAGAAATACAGCATTTTTTCGACAAACAAGTTGAAATAAATGGCTCCTAAATTTCCTTACAGTTAACATTCTTCATTTTTATATTAAGAATGTAAAAGAATTAGCATAGTCCCATTTCACAATTTCTATGTGGCTTTTGGTGATGGATTCTTTTACTGAATTTTCTCATCTAAACCAAAAGTAAATACTGTAAGTAGAGAGGATACAATGGCTTTTTCCCTGGACTAACTCCAGAAAATTTTGCTTTCCTGTACAGAAGTTCCCTAGTGTAGCTCTCAAAAGAACACCAAATTCCAATGGGTTCAGTTTCATGTCATGGCCTTGGAAAAGTCAGATACTTGGGATCTCCATATACAGGATTTTACAGGGAGCCAATACAATAATATGAGACTGTTATGTGAACTGTGTCCCACCAGCTTTCCAATATCAGCATCTGTAACATTATTATTGCTAAGTTATTAACCTAAAAGATTCTTCGGAATGTTAATATAGTAGAGACAATTCTATTTTAGCCACTGAATTGTTTACATTAGGAAATCTTACAAATTATTAGAGATGCTAAAGATACTTGGTTTTAACAATAAGACAAATATATCCTGAAATTAAGTAACATCAAAGTTAACGTACTATAAAGAGAATGTATTTGTGGAAGTGTGTATTCTATGAAATAGGATCTCTTTTGAATTTTGGTGTTCATTTTGAGGTACTCTTATTAATAACTGTAGGCTTATATAAAAATTGGCTCTGAAAATATATAATACCTCATACATTGTAGAAAATACTTATTTCTCTGCTGAATGCTTGGGCATCTTCAACATGTAGATTCCAAAGTTTACACAGTTGTCACTATGTCAGTTAGTTGAAAGAACAAAAAGGCATGTAGGGTGGATTTTATGAGCCATGTCTGGAAATAACTTATGTCTCTTCTGCTTGCGTTCCACTGGCTAAAATTCAGTCACATGGCCACACCTAATTGCGAGAGAGACTGAGAAATATGATATAATTATATGTTCATGAAGACAGCCAATATATTTTGGTGAATAGCTAGTATCCTCTCGCATAATTTTATACATTTGTCATATGAACAGATTTCTATGAGAAATTACTTATTTGAAAGGTATGATACCATAACAATAAATTAATTATCTACGGGAGTTTTAAAAATAAAGTCAGTTTGAAAAGGCAAGTGGTTCTTTGCACAAGAATATGAAGGAGGAGCTAAAACCAGGAGATATTTTTTTCAGGCAGAAGCATTCACTTTCACTAGATGAAAGCAAATACATGAATCATATTAAAAAGCCAAATATTTCACCAAAATACAATTTAACCCAAGAATGTCAAAATAGTCTCCCTCAATTTGCATTTCAGATTACAGAATGTCTTTCCAATATGCAGTTCTCTTCTTCTTTTATTTGATATACACTGAATTTTTTAAAATTCCAAGACCATTTATAAAAGTTAACAATAATTTTTCTTACTTTAAAAAAATTCTGTGTTTTTACAAGAAGTAGTGCTTTATTCTGTATTATAGGAAATAGGTTTCCAATGGACATTTTTCAATATACATACATTATTTTCTTCTATAGAAAGAAAAGACAAAAGCTTACTCAAATTCCTATTTTTTTAATAGTCCCTAAAATGTAAGCACACAAGACAAAAGCTTACTCAAATTCCTATTTTTTTAATAGTCCCTAAAATGTAAGCACACACTAAACCTTTGATCTTGGTTCTATACCCTCTTCAAAAGGTAATTACATTTGGAAATAAATTACTACTGTGTAGGATGCCAGAGTCTCATGTTTTCCATCTTGTTGCCAAATTTACTTAGCCAATATGTTCTAACATTAATTTCTGTGTTTTTAAGGTATGCGTTACACATATTTCAAAAAGCGCCAAAATGGAAACAAAATACTCCCCTTTCTGAATAATCCCAAAGCGAAGCACAACTCAAAACTGTACTCAACAACTGCCTTCAAGAATTGACTCAATTTTTGAAAAATTGAAGAAAACAGAAAGCCCACAAGAATATCAGAAAGAACTCTGAAACTGAAGAAAAGTTTTTTAGAAAAATAAATAACAAAATGTCCTTTAGCATGTGTTTGATTTAATATGGTGCTGAAAGACATAGATGCGTTGAGAATAACGAAAATTAGCTTAGGCACATGCTAAAAGAGAGAAGAGCGTAGGAGCATGATGCCAGAACTCTGTCTCTTAAGCTTTTCTTTAATCTATTTTCTTTAACTCCTTCTTTTGCCAAATAACATGTTTCATGATGTAATTCCTTCTCTTCCCTCAGTCTCGTTTTCCTTGCCAAAAGCTGCAGTGGAAAGTTTCCTTTGGAAGTTTCCGTTTCCATATGTTCCAGAATGCCACGGTTCAGGTTCTAACCATCTAAGCACCAACTGTAAACTATTCCTGAAAACATAAACCTGGCAAGTGCTTAGCTCCTGCCAGATGGGGAAGATACACTGCCTCTGTGTGGTGCACTTCTAACAAAGCTAGTGCCCCAAGCAAAACACTACCATCCTCACACATCATGGTCCCTAGCTAGAGAGCCAGGAGGCAGGAAAGAGAGCGCAGGGCTAATCTCGGAGCAAAAGAGCCTTCTAAGAAAAGGGAAAGAGAAAGGCGATTTCTTTAGGTGGAGTAGTGTAGAGAGTTGACAGGGGAACAAGCTGAAAGAGCCAAAGGAAAAAGGAATACAACATATATTTAGAAGTTCAAAGACTGCAGCCAAATAGCTTTTTCTGAGTGTGTTGAGCAGTTTTCATTGTTTTATTTTTTCCATATGTACATTTTGTGCTTTTTATCCCACAGTGTGTACACATCATAAAACCCATATCAAGTACACTTGTAAGTGTAAATTCAGAAAATATTTCCATGGCTAAAGTTTTTATACACTAAGTATTTATTAACCCATGCTCTTCTTTTTAGCTGGCCCACCCTACCACAGGGAATGCTCAGCCATGAAATGTATGAGCTCACCATTCTTTTCTGCTTGCTCAACATGACAGTTATTTAAAATCCTCTGATGAGGGATGGGGAGGTAGTTCAGTGGTACAGTGCTTGCCTTGTGTGCATGAATGCCCGGGTTCAATGCCCAGCACTGCTTAAAAAAAAAAAAAAAGCAAAACAATAAAATCACCTGAAGGGTGGCTGACCTCTTCAGTAGGTACTTTCTTTTAATAAAATGATGTCTGTCACTGTGTATCTGATTAATAAATCAATTTGTTTCAAGACACTTTCTATGTTCAGATACAGTGTCCTCTCTCAAAAGCAGGTATCATAAATGCCAAGCTAGCCTGCAAAAATCAGGTAAGCCATAATGTATAGTAGTTAAAATTTAGTTCAAATAAACCAATGTTAGTTTAACTTGTCTGTTGGTAGAAAGAAATTTGTCCTTGGTCAGGATAACAGGAAAGCAAAACTGAAGTAAAAAACCAAAAGTTTTCTCTCCCTCACCTTTCGGTGTTTTTGTCTCTCTCTCTCTCTGTCTCCCTCTCATTTTAACCAAAATCCATAATCTATCACTACTTCATGTCTTTTTCTATACCTCAGTTCTGGATTCTTATGCTACTGGTCTTAGTTCATTTTCTGTTGCTATAACAGAATACCTCAGGTAGGGTAATTTACAAAGGAAAGAAACTTACTTAGTTCTGGAAACTGTAGTACAAGATCTAGTCGCTAGGTCTGGTGGGAGCACTGTGCTACATCATAAATGGCAGAAAAGGAGAACAAGCAAGTGCACGTGGAATAGAGAAAATATGAGGGCTGGTCTCTCTTTGTAATAACTCACTCTCAGAGCAACAAATCAGTTCCATAAGAGCAATAACCCTCCCTCAAGAAGTAATCTCATCCCTCAAAAACAGCAAGAATCCCTTCACAAGTCCTCATGACCCAAGCACCTCTTAATGTTCCACCACCTCACAGCTCCTGTTACTTCCAGGATCAGTGTTCAACATGTATTTTGAAAGGGACAAGCTACATCCAAACCACAATCCTACCCAAAGTCCTTTGTAGTAGCATTGTTTTACTACTGCATTCCCCATGTTCTCTCTTTCCCTCAAATTAAATCTCCCATTCTTTCAGTGGATGGTATCAGGTTAAGAATGAAAAGAAACCAATTCCTTTTAAAATAATTTATATTGTTATAAATATCTTCTAAAATTTGATTTTACTGATGGCATTTGCAATTTTAGAAGAAAATGGTTATTCAATGATATGGTTTGCAAATTGGGGTATTGCAACCAATGTAATAAACCAGAAAGTTCAAAATTTCAAGCTTTTTTTAAAAAAAAATTAATCTCATACAATTGGCAAGAAAGTCTCTACCAGGGTGAGTCTTGGGACAGAATGGAGGTAACTCAATAGTGGTCCCTTGAAGATACATTGAGTTTGTAAGTAAAGAACAATTTTAACCACTGTAATATACATTCTTGCATGTGCAGGAAGCTTGCCTCCTTTTATTGTAAGTTTATTAATTTTTAAAATTTTAAAAAATAATTTTAATTTACACAATAACTGCACGTATTTCTGTGTTATAGTGTGATATTTCAGTATGTGTATACGATGTATATTGATCAGATCAAGGGCATTAGTATATCAATATCCTCAATACTTACTATTTCTTTGTATTGGAAACATTTAAATCTTCTCTACTAGCTGTTTTGAAATATTCAGTCAATTGTTGTCAACAATAGTTACTCTACTAAGCTGTAAATCACTGGAAATCATTCCTCCTGCCCAACTGCACCTCTGTGCCTGCCAACTACTTTCTCTCCATTTCCTTCTTCCCTCCCACGCTTCCCAGCCACTGTTTTACTTTCTACTTTCATGGGTCCAGCTTCTTAAAGAAAGACTCTTTATTTGGCACTTTATGATGGAGGAAAAGGGAAGGAGGATGGAGATTCTTTAAAGGATATATTATTTCCAGTCAAAAGAAAAACTAGAGTCTGGGGAAAAAATATGATCAATGCAATTGATTTTCTAGTCTTAGAGGTGGTTACTTACATTTTAGAGGGAAATATTTAGAGAATGTCTAGAGTAAGGCTAAATATAAAAGGAAATAATACGATGAGACAGACCAAAGTAAGTTAATTGAAGGCTAGAAGGATTTTAGGTCTCAGGCTTAAGGTTCAACATTGATCATAACTATATATAATGATAATTATGGTCTGTTCTATTCCAATTTTGAAACTGTATTTCTTGCCTCCAGGCCTCTGGTTTTATATTTCTTTCCAATTAAAGGCACCTTTGCATGAAGGAATTGATGAGTATTAGGTATTCAGGGAAATACATATTTTAATAGCATCTGAAGTGGTAACAGTGGAGTTTTGAGACTCATTGTGTTTGACCAACTCATGGGATTGGTGGCACCTAAAGTCATTTGGCCTTCACTGCTGCATATTTCATCCATAGAATATTCAGGTTACTGTATTGACCACTTTCATAATATAGTTTGGCCAAAGATCAATCATTCACTGTGTAGATTCCTTTTGCTATTTGCCAGGGCCAGATTGCACTAACAGTGCTCAACTAATTGACCTTAATTTGGTGTGATCAATCTTTAAATTTCAAAATATTTATTACAGTAAAAAGCACATTGCTATTAATCCCCTCAAATTACTGCCCTTGTCCTCAAACACACTATCCCATCATTCTTGCCACTTTCTGAAACAGTGCTGGAAGTCCTCTCCCATGAGTATCTTTATGAGATGTGACCAATACAACAGTGAATGCTGGTGCCACATGCCATGCAACAGAAAAGCAGGCTCATAAAAATATTATGGTGTGCCCTCACCTACCTTATTCACTAGATCTGGCACCATGGGACTTCTGGCTTTTCTCCGAAGTCAAAATGGCCATGAAAAGTAAACATTTTTAGTTGAGTCAGGACCTTGAGGCAGCCATGATAGTGTAACTAAAGACACTCATGAAAGATTTTTAGAACTACTTCAGAAAGTGGCCAAAATGATGAGCTAAGTGTATCTGAAATGAGGGAGAGTATCTTGAAGATTAATGGCAATATCTTTTACTGTAATAAATGTATTCTTATTTTAAACACTCATTGTATTTTTGATCATATGCTATATCCTTTCATCTTGACTCTCTGGCAGTGCAAGAACAATAAAAATTAGGGAAACTTTTTCTCCTACATGTTCGTCTTAGATGGCCATAACACAATACCTTGCACTGGGTAATTTATAAACAACACAAATTTATTTTTCACAGTTCTGAAGGCTCTGTAGTCCTAGATCAGGATGCCAGTAGATCTCAAGTCTGGTTAGGGCTTTTTTTTTTTTTTCCATGAATGGAGGCTGTCATGAGTCCTCATATGGCAGACAGGGGAAGGCAGCTCCATCCTCATGATTTATTCACTTCTCAAAGGCCCTGCCTTTAATACTGTCACACTGGGGATTGAGTTTCAATAAATGAATTAGGGGGCGGCACATTAAGACCATGGCGCGGGTTTATGAAATTCAGATGCCTGTTTCCCTAAATCTAAACCTGAATCTAATATACTTGATTCTAAGAGTATAACTCTTTATTGATACATTCATTTCATTTGTCCTTAAAGAGGTGATAAGTCCAGCAGATTTTCATTTGAAGAAAAATTAAGCTGGCAATTGCAAATTCCAATGGATGTAGGAAGCTTCATTTCACACAATTCTTTCTCCTGCCACAAAACTTAGATGTGTTTGAATACTTACAATTCTTATGTTAGAAATGAATTATAATTATGTCACTGATTTTCTTACTTTACTAATTAAAGGCAAAGTTCTGGAAAACTGTATTTTATCTAACATCGAGGAAACAGAAGAAGAAAATTAGTATCACTCTTTTTTTCAGGAAATTATATCATGAAACATAAATCAAATTACAATTGCTACTTCCTAGCATAATTTTCTTTTCCTCCCAGGAATCCATTTCTTGTGGAACAGAGCTACATTTTAGGCCGTGACTAGTTCAGGTCTATTCCACAAATATGGAGCACTTATTATGTGCAAGGTATCATACAGTACCCAATAGGAAATTCAATGATAAATAAGACAGGAATCCCTGCAGCTGAAAAATTTACCATCTTCCAGAGAGAAGTGGAAAATCACAAAAATAATATAACACAAGGCTGACTAGAGAGAGCTATTTAGCTTAATGGAAAAAACAAAAACATAGTCTTTATACCCAAATACACTTGCTTTCAAACTTGGTTCTGACATTGATTAATAGTGTATCTTTGCACAAAATATATAAACTTTTTGAACTAGTTTTCCTCTTCTACAAAATAGAGATAGCAACAACTGCCTTAAAATGCTGTTACAGGACTTGTTGGGAGTAATGGATGTTAAGTGCCCAGGAAAGAGTGAATGTTCCAGGTCAACTTCCTTGGAAAGCAGACTGTAAAGTGGAGAGAGATTTCTATAAAGGAAGTTAACTATGCTGAGCCCTTAGGACTGATTAATACAGAGGAGTGAAAGAAAGAATCATGATTGGACAAAGGAAGGTAGTGGGCTGTGGAGAAGTTTCAAAAAGATCTCACCTAATTCCACAGGAAACTTTGGAGCTAGATGCCCCTGCAGTATTCTCTTGAATTGAGGAGAGGGGACCAGGCCTTTAGAACCCCACAACTATAGGCATTGGATATATACTGCCCACAGGAACGGGGCACGGCCTCGGAAGAGGCATCTCTTGGTAATAGTTTTGCTTAGGGATGGGCAGTGGCTAGAGCTGGGGAAAGGAGTTCTGTATTGAGGGTGGTCAACCTGCAGCACCTCAACAGCCGGGGAATGGGAATTTAGATTCTAAGAGATAAGGGCAGTGGAAAAATAGGGAGGAACCTGGGTACATGTCATACAATCCATTTAAAATGTTAAAATTAATTTTCCTGATAAAATATTTAAACGTAGGGCCTGTACATGAAAATTTGGAAAATATAGAAAAGGATAACATATTAAGAATTCATTGCGACAACAAAGCCAGAAAAATCATTGGGAATCAAACATTTTGATGTTTATCTTCCTAATATTTTCTAAGTGTATTGTTTTGCCTCTGAAATAATGGCATTATATTTGAGAATGTGTTTTGTGCCATTTTTGTATTATGAATATTTTCCCATGTAAATAAATGTTTCCAAAATGAAAATATTGGAAAGCAGACTGTAAAGTGTTTGTAGTCTTTCCAAAATGATTTGGATGTTATTGTTTTCTATTATATAGATATACCAAAATTTGCTTAAAAAACTGTATTACTGAACATTCACATTTTTACATTCTTCTACTTTTAAATGCTATAATGATCAATATTACAAGTATCTCTGATGTTTTCTTTAGGAAAAATGTGTGAAGATGAAAATTTCTACACCATTTCCCTTCTAAATTATCCTCTGAAAATTTCTGTCAACAATGTTTGAGACTTTCTCTTCCCTCATCATTGCCAAGACTGAAAATTATCATTCTTTTAAATCTGTGCCAGTTTAAAAAGTAGCTTTTGTTATTCATGCATACAAATACAATAAAAGTAGCAGAACTTAGAAATATCTATGGACATTCAAAAGTGAAAGATATTACATCAAATCAGGGAAATGAGAAAAACATTTCTAAGAAAAGGAGAGAGTTGATACGGCCCTTAAATATTGAACATTATTTCAACAAGTAGAAATCAAAGAGATCTCAGAGAAAATACCAGGAATAAAGGCAACATTAATAATACTAAGTACTTGCCTTTTGTTAAAGGAAGAAAATAAAACTCAAAGTAGGGTAAATCTATAATGCAGCACAAAAAAAGCCAAATAGAGTACAAATTTGAACAATAACAGCCACCTGACTTGTGCTGATACAATTTGGAAGATCTGATTAGAGTCATTCATTTCTCGAAAAAGCTTTTATTTACCACCTATAATAGGTCAAGGACTTATACAAGTACTTATATCACTGATGAAAGCACACAGAAATGTCTACCATCCTCAAGTACATGGGAAGAAAGCATATACGAAAGAACAAGAAAAAAATATGTCTGTAAAGTGGAAGAATAAAAAGTCAGAGAAGAACTAAAAAGAGAGTAATGGAAAGGAAAACAAGGGGACTGAAATACCACAGTCAATACCAATGGAAGAGTATTGAAATAGATGTAGAACTCAATGAGAGCAAATGGTGTATAGAAATTGCAAATGATAGAAATTAAAAAAATATTAATGGCTTTAGCAACTCAGGGATCATCAGCAATATATAGCTTTTTCCAGTGAAGGGAAAGGAAGCCATATCGCAAAAGGATAAAGGCGATGATGAAGAAACGCATGAAACAGACTCTTCAAACAAGTTATTCAAAAAGATAGTTTAGGAAATTAGAGTAGCACTATGAGATTGAGAGAGGGGCCTGATGTAAAAAGAATATCTTAAAATAAGTCTTAGGATCTAGGATTAAATTTAAGAACAACAATGAAGAGTGCTAAATCTCTGTGGAATAAAGTGTACAATAGCCCTATGGGTATAAAAGAAGACCTGATTAAGTGAAAAGTTTACCTGTGCATGGACAAGAGGACCCATGACCCTGAAGACATCAGTTTTCTTCAAACTAGCACATAAATTCAGTGCAACGCTCAATAAAAAATTCCAACAAGATTTTTCTTTTTTAATTTTTATTTTTATTAGTACATGTTGTAGTATGTAATGATTACATTTATTGTGGGGAGTTGGCACATGTACAAAACACATCTTAATTCATTTTATTTCTCCCACATCTCACTTGCCTCCCACTTCCTTCCTTCTCTTAGTCTGCTTCTCATTTGCTAAAGATCTCTCTCCATTTCCTATTTTTATTTTATTTTTCTCTTTAATTTATGTATATCTTGAGTTTCTCATGTAAGAGAGACCACGCAATATTTAAGCTTGTGTGTCTGATTTATTTCGTTTAACGTTATGGTCTCAAGGTTAATCCATTTTCCTACAAATGACTCAAATTTAACCTTCTTTATGGCAGAGTTGTATTCCATCGTGTAAAAATACCACATATTTTCTTTATCCATTCATCTATCAATGGACATACAGACCACTTCCAAGATTATGCTGTCATGAATTGTGGGGCTACAAACTTGGGGGTACATGTACACTATAATATGTCTTCAATTCCTTTGGGAAAATATCTAGATGAGGAATAGCTGGATCAAATGGCATTTTGTCCCAACATTCTTCCTCCAGGGTTTTCTGCCTAATAAATAACCACAAATTCTCTGCCCTGGATGACCTCCTCTATTCGTTTGTGCTCAGATCCCAAACCATCCCTGATTCAAGAGGTCTGCTTTCCAGGACTTAGCATAGTCCCCCAAGATCAGCAGAGCCCCTCCCCTCCATGATGGGTGGTGATTAGGATTTCTGCCGACTCAGAGCTTTCTGGTCTTTGGGGAAACAATAGGAAAGCGCCTGGATTTACTTTGCCCAGTCTCTCTCTCCCCTAAGTCTTCAGAGATGTGATCCATGGATGTGACTTCATACCACTCATCGTGTGCAGTGTTCAGCCTCTCTGCTTAGGGCACGCGGTGGGGAGGGATTGTGCCTTGTCAATGGTGGGCGGGGAGTGGTGGATAGCCTTCCTGCAAGATGCAGTGATCCTTAGTGTCTGGCATGATGATGGTGGGCAAAGACAGCCCAGTTCTGTGCTGCTATCTCACCCTTTCTCCATTGTCATTCGTGAATTCCCTGGGGCCTCAAGGACTGTTTAGTCCTAGGTTGGGTTTCCTTTTCTGGATGGGAGGGAGGGTGTGTGGGAAGACCATTCCAGGACTTGGGCCTGTGCAGTGCTGGCCTCATGCCATTAGAACTGTTCTCAAAATGGTGTGCTCTCTAGCTACAGGGTGCTAGAGGTAGGGAGTGGTGCAGATCAGTGATGGAGCCATTTCCCTTTTTTTGGCAACCCAGGTATTGATTTGATCTAGAGGATTTGTATTTCAGATTAATTTTCTATTTCTGGGTGTAACTGCTTTTCCAGTTTCATAATACTTGTATTTTTTCAGTGATATTCTTCTACGTATCTCCAACCTCCTTCTCTAATCAGCTATATTGGAATTTTCCAGCAAGATTTTTTTCATGGAACTCTACAGGTCTATTCTAAAAGTTACACAGATAAGTAGATTGCAAGGAAATATAAGAGATTATGAAAAATAAGTAAATGGGAAAATTTGTTCTACTAGAAATCAAAACATATAATAAAGCTATAGTGAGAGTATAGTAGTAGTGTAATATTAGAGAAATTGGCCAAACAGAAAAGAAATATAAATTTTGTTAAAAAAATAAAACAACTAATTTTTTTCAACCTTCAAAAGCATCAAGTGCTGGGGATTTAGCTCAGTGATTAGAGTGCTTGCCTAGCAAGTGCGAGGCCCTGAGTTTGATCCCTGGCACCAAAAAACAAAAACAAACTAACAAAAAAAGCATCAAAAGAAGATCTAGTAGTATCAGTTCATGACCTAAGGGTGAGAAAGGTTAAATCAGATACAAAAGTCAGAAATGATCTTATGAAAGATGGATAATCTAAATTATACAAAAATTCATGAAACATGCCACATACATATATTTAAAACATAGATAAAGAACTGATAAAATAGTGTTGGGTTACATAATGACAAATGAAGGATTGGCATCTAGAATATATAAAAATTTATACCAATCACTGAGAAGAGCAAAGAGAAATGAGACTGATGTTTAATTCATAAAAACAAAATCTAAACTGTTACAAACAAAACACATGCTTAGTCACACTGATAGAAAAAATGATATGGAAATTGGAAAAATGAAATACCATTTTTTACCCAATACTTTACATAAAGTTTAATCCCCAATTCCAAAGTTTAAAGACTGATAAGATAAACAATGGATGAGGTAGAATTTGAGCTTAGGCCTCATTAATTCCAAATTCCATATTCTTAAGCCCTTATTTTTCCAATGGGGCAAGAGTTCTATTACTAAAAAAAGGATAATGGTTTTCAGAGGGTGGTTCTCCTACTTGCAGTACCAGGATCGCCTGGAATTTGTTAGCAAAGCAAATGCTTAAGCTCTGCCTTAGACCCATGGAATCAGAATTTCTACAGTGTTAGATCTACAACCTGTGCCTTAAAAGTGATTCTAATGTTTGGTAAAGTTTGAGAGCCACTGAAGAAGGTTAGAGGATCATTAAGGACTTGAAATAGGAAGAAAAGGGATGACCAACTGATTAATGCAGTCAAGAAAATGAATGGAGCAGGGATAGAAGACTGGGGGTTGTTCAAATTTAGGATATTAGCAATGATGTAGTTTTGATAATAGTGATATTTAAATTATGATCATAAATTTAGTAGGTAAACTGGAAGGGAGATGGGAATTATGTTTTTTTGTAAAGATCACAGAGGAAAGGCCAAGGAGCTGGAGGAAAAACTGAGCAGTATTCAAGTCATTTTGCTGTCAAAAAAAATGAAGAATGTCTGTGTGCTTCATTACTGAAATTGTGGAGAAACGGGTGGAATGCTCCTTGAATATCAGCTGACCGTGGTGATGAAGGATAAGATGCGAATTTTCTCGCCAGATAGAGTTCACATGTGGCGGTTCAGTGATGAGTTGTAGTAAAATGCTAATGAAAGACACAAAAATGCTCTTTTCATTGTTTACAAGTCTATAAGAAAAGAGGCTTCCACTGGCAAAATTTTTGTAGTATTCCAAAAATTGTAGTAACAATTTTTTCCCACTAATTTCATATCTATTTAGTATCAATAGTTAGGAACTACATTTAACACAAAATGAAAGGTGTTAACCAAACATATGTCTTTTGCCATGCACCCTTTCTGATCCCTGTATCTTAGATTTTCAAAAGTTTAATGTTTAGGAGATAGTTTTTTGGTTTTTTTTTTAAGTTGAAAAGTTCAAACTTTTCTCCTCTTCACCCTTATTCATAGTGAGATTACCAGAGATATCTTCAAGGAAACTTCTTCCATATGTTGTTAGATCCATAGTTTCTGTCTTTCCATTCCTGTGTAAGTTGTCTTATCAGAATCCTCTGATCCCAATCCTTCTTACGGATCTGAAGGAAGTTAATATTCTTCCATTCTTCTTACGTCTAAGAAAGATGTAATTTAGAACAGTGTGCATATCCTTAAGAGTGGAAGGTTTATAATGAAAATTTCATTAGTGTTAATGGCTGGTCCTCCTCAATGACCAAATAGAGGGGGAAGCAGTGAATGTCAAACCCAGCAAGCAGCACTTTCTCTTCCATCAGCAGAATAGTGAATGGGACACTGCAATGTGCAAAAACCCACAAAATGTCACAGTTTCAGGCAAAATTTTCTTTAAAATCCACACTGCTGCAGTAGATTGTAAGGATCTTTATAAAAAGGAGAACCACTACATGCCTCCTTCTCCTAAAGACTATGGAGGCAAGCTTCCAATGGTCACCATGAAACAGTGTGTGTAAAGACTGTAAAATCAACCCTGGAACTAAAAAGCAAATAAACAAAACCCCTTAAAGGGGCAAACTCAAAAGGCCTGTACTGTTCTCTGGACAGAAATGAGGCTACAGGCTGGTATTTCAAACAAGCCACAAATTCTGTATCTGTCCCAAATGGGAAATAATAATTTTATTGAATAATAAGTTAAAAATGAATCCACTTCTTTCTACTTATAACTTAGTACTTATGTTGTAGTCTTTGTAAGTACAGAATAATTCTTCATTAATGAATGAAAGTTTGTATTCACAATTATC
Source organism: Hystrix cristata (assembly GCA_004026905.1). Lineage (NCBI taxonomy): Eukaryota > Metazoa > Chordata > Mammalia > Rodentia > Hystricidae > Hystrix > Hystrix cristata. The sequence continues at coordinate 61,092 of PVJO010009895.1, forward strand.
CAAAATGAAAATGTAAGGACAAAATGAAAGGATGTTTCAAGAAACTTAATTTTTTAATTAAAAAAACAAACCAATATCCTTTAGGGTTTCAAATATGCAAGTGGTGTTGGCATTGTCCCCATGAGACTTCAGTCCTGGTGAGCAAAAAGCACAAGGCAGCTTTGAGTACCCACTATCTCCATTCACAAGAGGAAAGCATGAAATACACTTTTAAATGTCAGTTTAAGATTTCATTGCTTTTGGCCAAAAAACTTGTGAAGACTTACAGAGTAAAGAGTCAATGTTATACAATTATTTAAAGATCAAGAGAGAAAAGTCGAATTCTTCCTCAATACGTAATGCTTCAAAAATGTATTTCAAAACAAGGATTAAAAACAGAAATAATGAAGGCATTTAGCTTTAATTTGAAAACATGATTCTTATTTTTGAATCAGGAAATATTACTGTTTAGATGCAAGGTATAACTCTTATCAATTGATAAATCACTTTATTCACTCACATAAGTAAAATAAAATTTTAGTACCATAGAAGACTAAAATTCAATATGAATGGTCCACAAGCCCAGAGAGTTTATATGTACAGTCTTTGAAATAAGGAGTCTGGAGACACCTACTATAAGTTGGCATGAACTAGGTTTTGAAAAGTTTGCTGGAAAGACATATATATATATATATAAAATGCAACATTGTACATAGCTTTCATGGGATTCAGAACTGCTTTGCCACTTATCCATGGTCCCTCTAGGAACCCGGGTATTCCAGGTTAAGGATGCCTGATAGTTTATGTGAGTTTAAAAAGGTCAGATTGTCTGTGTAGAGCAATCTGCTTAACTATATATTCACTGTAGAAACTTGGGGAAATATTAAAAAACAAAGATATAGCTAATATGATCCGATCACCCATAGATAAATCAGTTTAACATTTAGATACGGTTTTTCAATCTCTTTTCCAAGTCTAAATATATTTTCCCATAATACAATCATATTCCATATGTTTTTGTTTTTTTTTTTTTTGGTGGTGCTGGGGATCGAACTCAGGCCCTTGTGCTTGCAAGGCAAGCACTCTAATCACTGAGCTAAATCCCCAGCCCCAAGGCTTTTTTTTTTTTTGGTGGAATATGGTGTTTTATAGAAGCTTTTTAATTCAAATATTACTATCATAGTCCCATGCTATCAAAAGTTGGTGACATCGTATTTTATTGAAATAAATGATTTAACCAGACATTTTATTTTCAAACTTTCTTATTTCAAGTTTTTTCTTCCATAATCATTAATGCTTTGAAGATAAATTTTTATATGACCCATTTTTATTTGCCATGATCAGTTTAAACTGTCTTACATCTTCTAAAATCACTTTGTTCCACACAACCGATCTATTGAATGTTGAGTTTTAATCAAAATATTTGTTACATTCTCATGAAGTAGCACATTAATGTGGGAAAGAAAAATAATTAAATTTGTCCAAAGTCCTTTTACTTAAGGATTCACAAATCAAAAAATAATATAATGAGCAGGTAATGCTTATAGATGATGTTGGTACTGGTAGGGTGGACAAGATTCATTTGGTTGCTTTGGGTTGATTTAGTTGGCTGTGGTGTGCTTTTGATTTCAGTCCTATAATTATTTGCTTAAGAAGTTCTGATTAAGCAGCATTCAAAGTACAAAAATTCAAATTCCTGTGATGCTGAAAAGTAAATTTTGAAGAGTTGATTTTTTTCTTATCACTTTTTATGCTTTCTGCATTTCCAGCCTAGTTTATCTCCTCCATTCCTTCATTCTTTCCATAAGGTAGTACAAAGTAATAAAAAGGATGACAGAAAAGTAGGAGACTTGACTTGGAGTGAGCCTTCAATGAATTAAAGGGCTGTCTCAATACAAAAATACCTTTTATTCTACGTAAAAGGGAAATGGATATGCCAAAAAGTCTCTGAGGCTGGGTTCTGGATGGGGTACGGTGGTATTTTCTTCCTCTCTGAATATTAAATTCTCTCTACATTTTCTAAAGAAGCTTGTATTAAGCTGACAATCAGAACAGTACAAACAAAATACTGAAGCACATCCTGTGATCCTACTTGAACAATGCTAATCTCATGTTCAGCCAGTCTTTCAGTCCATATGTCTCCTAGTCACTCGTTATCCCAAATAATAGGATCATTCTCCAGAAAACAAATACTGTAGACTCTTACAAATGAATAAAATTCAAGAAGTCAAATATCTACCCTTAGCTTTACAATTCAGAATAGGCCTACTCAAGGCAAGATGGAAATAACTAGGATTCATTAAGTAAGTGCAAAATGCCCAGCTCTGTCTTGGTTCTAGGAACATTTTGAGTTAGGAGAAGATACAAAAAAAAGTAATAAAATTGAAAGTTCATGAACAAGAAAATGAAAGATTTCATCTTGCATAAATGTTTGACCCTCGAATTTAAACCAAGCTTGTTCCAGTGTTAGCTCATTCATTCCTTCATTCATTCATTCCTTAATTTTTTTTTTTTTTTTTTTTTTTTTTGCTTCTAGGTGCCAGGTAGTGCTAGGCGCAATACTTAAAGTAGGAAACACATTTTTTCATGGAGAAAAAATACTAAACAAATAGATGTGCATATAATATAAACACAAACTTATAATTCTCATTATACTAATAGCCTTATATTACTTACTAGATACCATGGCCATGGCCTAAAGTACTTTAAATTAATCATGTTATGTATTCTTCCCAAGATTCCTATGAAGTAGGTTTATAGATAAGAAAGCTGAGGTTTGGAAAGTGACATAGCTTACTAAAAGTCACACAGAGAGACCAAACTTCAATGCAGGCTGTTTGACTTCTGAACTAGCACAGGATCAGAAAATACATAGTGTGCTATGAGCCTGAGAGAGTGAAAATGGAAAACAATTTCTTCTGGGGCTGGTCAATGGAGGCTCTTTGGAGGAAATAGCCCTCAAGAAAGACATGATATATGAGGAACCAAGAGGACTAACTAGTTGATAGAGAATACTCATGTAGCATTCAAATTGTTTGACCTAAGTGTTCCCCACATCAATTATTTAAAAATAATTTATTTTATAATGCAGCTTTGAGATTTAGTAACCATAACCAATCAACAGGCCTTAGGTCTAGAGCATTCTTGTATTCTACGGTTGAGCGCTTTACAATATTATACTCCACAGGGACACCTCCTTGGCCACATGCCGAGTGGCCACAGCCTTTCTGACTTGGTCCTGGGGCACTGTGCCATCAGCAGTCTCTAACATGAATAAATAGTCAAGAGTCTGTCAGCCTGATGCTCTGTATTCAATCAAGCACACCCTCCCCTGTACTGCAGGGTCTCATAACTATGTAGAATCAAGGCGGGGACAAGGAGACTGTGGTTTGGATAATGGTGATCCAGAGGAAAAAAACAAAATAATCACATCTGTTGAATAATCTCATACCAAAATATTTAGGACTGTCTTTATAGAGCCTTATAAAAACAAATGAGTTGATGAGCAGTTAAAGACACATCTACATATTAGAAAAGAATCTATAATTTTTATATGCAATCTTCTCAAATGAAAATATTCTGTATTAGCATGGACCATACAGGTCTGTCCCAAACAATCAAATGTTAAAATAATCTAATGTTACATGTCATCAGTCTACCATATGTATAGTATGAAGCAAGTATTTCTCAATTTTCTTTCACTAAAGACTATTTTGAAAGCGTTTTCCTGTGTCTCTACATATACTCTGAAAATTCCGTCTTGTATCTAATTTACTTTTTAATTCTTCTATCACTATACATAATGACTTGCTCCTTATTTAAAAATAAGTAAAAAATAAAAACTGGATCTTGCCCCAAATTCTTGGTATACTGTACTTCCTTTAGGCTATATTCATACTGAGTCAAAATGTGTGACTTTTGAAAGCTCATTTTCCAAAACGTACTAATCTCCACTGCTAGTAACAACAAAAGAAATGGACATATTACTATGTATACTCTTGAGTTAGCTATTATTATATTAGTTCTTTTTTTTGTTTTTTTTTTTTTTTTTTTTTTTTTTTTTTTTTTTTTTGGTGGTGCCGGGGATCGAACTCAGGCCCTTGTGCTTACAAGGCAAGCACTCTAATCACTGAGCTAAATCCCCAGCCCCTTCTTCCTTGATTTTGTTGATAAAGAAATTGTCAAAAATGGTATTAATTTCTATGGGTTTGCACAATTTTTGTAGCTTCTTTTGCCATTTATTTCTAGTTTCATTGTGCTATAATCTGATAATATGCACGGTATGATTTTAATTCTTCTACTTTCACTTAAGCATGTTTTATTAGCTAGTATGTGGTCTATTTTGGAGAAAGTTCCATGTGCTGTTGAGAAGAATATGTATTCTGCTGTTGTTAAATGGAACACTCTGTAGATATCTAGTAAGTCCATTTGTTCGAAGGTTTTATTCAACTCTGATACTTTGACTTTTTTGTGTGTGTGTCTAGTTCACCTATTTGTGACAGTGAAATATTGTGATCCCCAACTATAAATGTTTTGATTTTTAACTGGTCTTGTATTTCCATAGCGTTGTTTTATGAAGTTGTGTAGACTGCATTCAGTGCATATCTGTTAGAAATTGTTACTTCTTCCTGTTAAAGTGTTCGTTAACCAAAATGTAGTGACCTTCTTTGCCTCAACTGATCAGTTTTGGCTTGATATGCACTTTGTCTCAAAACAGGATCAGTATTCCTGCTTGTTTTCAGGTCCCCACTGCATGGACTATTTTCCCATCCTTTGATTTTTTAGTTTATGAATTTTTTGGGGGGGGGGTTAAATTTTTTTTTTCTACTTAGCATACCATTGTTTTTTGTTTGTTTCTTTTGTTTTTTCCCTTGATCCATTCTGCCAATCTGAGTCTTTTGATTGGGGAATTAAAGCTATTCACAGAGAGAGTTATTACTGAAAGTTATTGATATCTATCCGTCATTGCGTCATTTTCCTTTTGCTGATTCCCTTTCATTCCCCTCTGCTTAACTGCTTACCCTGTCTGGTATATTCTTTCCACTAGCTCTTTTGTCATTGTTAGCTTCATTGTCTCTTTCTAGGAGATCCTTGAGAATTTTTGGACCATTGGTGTGGTGATCATGAATTTTTTTTAAATGCTCTTTATCATGGAAATATTTTATTTCTCCATCAAACTCAAAAGACAGTTTTATAGGATATAACACTCTGGGCTGAAAATTGTTTTCTTTTAGGGCCTGCAAGACTTTACTCCAGGCTCTCCTAGCAATTAGGGTTTATGTTGAGAAGTCTACTGTAATTCTACTGGGGTTACCTTTATAAGTGATTCATTCCCTTTCTCTAACTGCTTTTAAGATGTGATGCTTGTGTTGGACTTCTGGGATTTTGACTGTGATGTGCTACGAAGAAGTACTTTTCTGATTGTGGCTATTTGGGGTTCTATATGCTCACATATCTGTGATTTTGTATGATAAATTCTTTTCTCATATTTGGAAAGTTTTCTGCTATTATTTCAGTAAATAGGTTTTTTATGCCATTTGTGCTTTTGATTTTTCACTAATTTCATTTAATCTTAATCTTTGTGTCATCTAGAAGCTTCTGTATCCATTTTTCATATTATCTTGGTTCTAAGGTATCTCTGATTAATTCATCACTGGCAACAGCCCTGTATTCTAGTTCTGGCATTCTGACCTCACACTTGTCACTTCTGCTGCACATATTTTTGACTGAATTCTTAATCCCTTCACCAAATTTCAGTACCTGGTATCTGCAAAAATACATAGTTCCGAGTATTTCCAAAGTTCTTTTATGATATTTTCTTTAAGTCATTATGAATTTTTACATGTTAATACTCAAATAAATAGGTTTATTTTCCTGTTATTATTATTTTGAATTAATTAAACCTATACAATTTTAATATCCATTACAAATATCTATCATATTTATGAATGACTTATAA
>PVJO010009896.1:0-67011 GCA_004026905.1 Hystrix cristata
TGATGCCTTCTGCAACTCACGTGGAAGACAATTCCCTACACACCGCCTGCAGCACAGGCAGCCTAAGCTGCTCCTACTCACTGTCAGGGGAGAGCAGAGGCCCTGCCACCACTTCGACACAGCAAAGTGTTGCTAGGTTCATGTAAATACCATGGAAACCAGAGCCATAACACAGAATGACTCGCAAAGAAGCAACTTAACATAAGGTCAACAAGCCCCCTGACAAAAAGTATACACAGTGCTCGATCTTCACCACACAGCCAGCTCTCTCTTCTCTTTCCTAACCCCCAGGCTAAAAAGGCTAATGAGATTCACAGACAACATACTAGATGATGGAATTCTCCGCACAGCTCGATTTCTTTCTATAAATAATTTTAAAACTATTACCCAATAATGGATTGTAATAAAAAAAGCCGACAGGGTCTTGCTCAACAAGTAATCATCGGCATGTTTTCACACCTGGAGATGAAGAACTTTCTTATTAGGTGCCCCTAGTGAATTTTAGGGGTTTCCATAAAGTTTCTGCCATTGTTTATAAGCCACGAGTTACTTCCCTTCGCTGGATGCTACAATTAGTGAAAACTTATGTTAAAGATTCAGAAAAGCAAGGTGAACTAGATGGTGTGTGTGAGGCAGCCCTGGTGAGGTAGAGTGTCTTTGTAATCACTGGTGGCCCCGCTGCTGATGGCAGACTGAGACCATTCAGGAGGCAGGAGAAGGCACCTCTGGAGACAAGGTGACCGCCTCAGGGCGACTCACTGGCACTGGCATCCTACCAGGTCAGGGCTGTCTCTGTCTATCTCCCCTCAGTTTACCAGGACAGCCCCGGCAGCAATGGCCGCAGGGGCTGGGCCGTCTCTGCCAAGCATGGATCCTCCTGCCTCTGCCCGCTCCTTACCCACCTTGGCCCTTGGCACTTGCCTGCTGGCACCCCGCAGGGGCAACTCCCAGGCCATGGCAGGTAGTGCACAGTATGCATACGTACACTCACACACAGGTCTGCCACTCGCCATGCCCACCCCCGACCCCATCAATGCTAAAGGCCAAAATGAAGACCGAGTAGGATGCTGAGAGCCCACAGAGACTCTCAACTTCTCTCCGAGGCTCCATGCTCCTGGACAAAACTAGAACCACTGGGTCCAAGAACACCTATGCCAGCTATAAAAGCTGTAAAACCCGTGCTGTAAAAGGCCCTTCTGTAGCTGGGTATAGTGGGAGCAATCTGGGCGGCTAAGGCAGAAGGATCACAAGTTCAAGCTCAGCCTGGTAACTCAGAAAGACCCTGTCACAAAATAATAGTGAAGAAGAAGGAGGAGAGGAGAAGGAGGAAGAAGAGGAGGAGAAGAGGAAGAGAAGGAGGAAGAGGAAGAAGAAGAGAAGAAGAGGAGGAAGAAGAGGAAAGAGAAGACGAGGAGAGGAGGAGAAGAGGAGGAGGGGAGGAGGAGGAAGAGGAAGAAGAAGAAGAGGAAGAGGAAGAAGAAGAATGGAGCTGGGATATAGCTGGGTGTGAAGGCTCTGGGTTCAATCAGCGGTACTGGAGCCAGGCATGGTGGTCCACACTTGTAATCCCAATACTCAGGAGGCTGAGGCAGGAGAATCACTGAGAGTTAAAGCCCAGCCTGGACTACATAGTGAGACCCTGTCTCAAAACAAAACAAAACAAAACAATCCCCAGTGCTTGGGGGCAAAAAAAGCTGTCTTTGTATTTCCAAACCCACATCAAACACCACTGTCCCCTCGCAGAAGCCCCACCTGGTATCCACTGTGAGAGGGAATCACTTCATCATTAAGTCCACAGAAACTGCGGCTGCTGTTACCACACATGCTCTGTGGCTCGGAACCATTTGCTGTGTACCTGTCTCCTGCAGGGGGGCAGACCCTATCCCATGCTTCTCCCAGGTAACAGCCTGAGCAGAGCCTAGAAAGGGCACCCAACTCGGGAATGAAGACAGGAGTCAGGTCCAGGTTGTCCTTCCAGCCATGATCACGGACAAGTCACTTACCCTCTTCAAACCTCAGTTCTCTCAACTGTTAAACAAAAAAACTCAGACACGAGAATTGCTAAGGTCCCTGTCAGTTTGAAACTACTCTGACACTATAATACAAAGCGGTGGTATCTGTAGCCAGTGGTGACATACTGACTGAGCCAGCCAATAACACGGTAACAACCTGCTTCCTCAACAGGCCAAGGTGTGTGTCTGAGAGGGGGTAATTTGAGGACTTAATTTTTCTTTTGCCATTAAATCATACCATCTGGACTTTGACCTGTGCCCTGGGCCACAGTTACAAAAGGTGACACTACTCTGTGTTTCCAAAAGTAACACCTGTCCACTGATATGTCGGAATGACATTTAAATTCATTAATTAGCAGACTTGTCAGCCACTGAGAAAGTTATCTGAAACGAAGGAGCCAAATACACATTTACAAAGCAAGCCAGTTTATAAAGATTATTTGAGAAGGATGCCAGACAGGCCAGTTAACTGGGCCATCTTTAGTCTGGGTGATACGCTACAAAATTTAAATGTCACATAATAATTGTGAGTATCTACGAGCTATAATGTGATTAATTCCATATTTGTAATGATCAAATCAGGTAATTAGCATTTTTGTATCCTTAAACATTTACCATTTCTTTTGTGTTGGGAATCCTGAAACACCTCTATTCTAGTTCTTCATACAATATATATATTATTATAAACTCTATTAACCCTCCTGTGCTATAGAACACTAGAATTTATTTCTGCTGCCTATGTTTTGGTACCTGTTATTTAGCTTCCCCTTCCTATCCTCTGATCTGTACTATTCTACTCTCTTTTCCTAGGAGATCAATTTTTTGAACTTTTACATACAGTAGGAACATGTGATATTTGTTTTGCTGTGTGCACTTTATTTCACTTAACATAATGACCTCAGTTCCATTCACATTGGCACAAGCGATAAGATTTCATTCCTTTTATGGCTGTATAATATTTCTTTGTTCTTCAATTTTTATTTTTTATTAGTACATGTTTGTAGTACACAATGATTGCATTCCACTTGGGGAGTTGGTACATGCACATAACACATCTTAATTCCTGTTTCACTCCCTTCCCCTTCCCTCCCCTCCTACTCTCTCCATCTCCTGGTCCTTTTCCTTTTTGAAAAAGATCTGTCTCCATGTTTTCTATTATCTATCTTTCATTTTTCTCTTTATTTATATTTTGGGTGGCTGTATAGTATTTCATGATGCACATATACTCCCTTTTCTTTATCCAGTCATCCTGCAATGATTCCTTATCTTGGCAACTGTGATTAGTGCCACAGTAAAATGAGAGCTCAGGTATTTCTTTAATACACTGATTTCTACCTGACATCCTGACGTGCCAATCCCAGTTTTGGATCCATACATGGAAACTACTGGATGTTCTATTTTATCAGAAAATGCAGTTCTGATATTAAAGGAGAGTACTCACTTATCAAATTATTCTTCTTAACTTTGCAGAAAGAACTAAAAAATGTCTCTCTCACAATATGTTCCTGCTCACAAAAAACCCTGATAATTTCATGTGTAAATTATCTCCCTTGCATGGTAGAAGAGTTTCCCTACAATGTAAATCATATAGATGGAAAGGCTGTGTGTCTGCTTTCCCAACCCACGGGATCCATGAAGTCACAAGTTCATTTTTAAACTTGGAGCAAAACACAACACACTAATAGGAGAGGCGAAATACCCATTATTATAAACTAGCCATTTCAACAGCTGGAAACTCCGGAGCAACCAAATAACAGCAGAGAAAACAACTGTCAGCTGCAATTTTCTCTCCCTTTTTTGATCCTGTTACAAGTATGTGTTGCATGTGTTTTGACTATTTTTGAAAAGAGAGGGGGGATAAAAAAAGCAACCTTGGGCAGTTTTCTCACCATGGCTGCTTTTCACAGGCTCTTTTCAGAATGATATCACTTCATTTCATAAACCCTACTTCTTCTTTGCAATCCCTTTTGAAGAAACAGAAAGACAGGAGGGTGCCTCTCGGTAACAGGAACAGTCGGTGGAAATGAGGTATGAATCAACGAGGCATTCGTGAGGGAAAAGCTGCAAATATGAGCTTTCTCTCCTGACCTGAACAGGCAAAAAGCCAGCCCCGATGTCCTGGGCTCCGAGAGTGTCCCATCCCCTGGCTCCTCTCCAGGGGCACCCTGATATGGCCTCTGGGTAGACCGTGACAGCTGTCCCGCACTGTGCCCTCAAGTCTCTCTGCCCCTCGGGGGCGTGGCAGTGCCCCTCCATGTCCTCCTAAGACCCAGATCCTGCAGATCTGAGAGAAGCTGAGAGGAATCTCAGCCTCAGAGAAGGCTGGAGAGTCTCTGCAGTCCCCTCCATTCGGCCAGTTCTGACTTCTCTGTCAGACACAGGGGTGCATAGCCCAGAGTCCCTGAGACTTTAGGGTGCCCCTAAAATGTTTTAATTTCTTTTTCAATCAGAAGAAAAAACAATTAACTTTAGGCTGAAGAAAATATTTTAATATATAATATTAACATATCTATCTTTACACTGACAAATTTTTAAAAATAACTTTCAACCTTTTTTTTTTAAGGCAGCAAGGGGCCCACAAAGGCTCAAGCACCCAGGGTCCATGAAAGTCACGACGCATCCCTAAAGCCTACAGTTGCTGCCTCTGGGCCTTTGCATGTGCTGCCTGAGATACTCTGCTTCAAAATTTCCTAAAGACTGCTCAACCACCAGACCCAACCCACCTTCTGCCTCTTACCTGGCACCTCCCTGACTGCTTTGAATACTAACGCTTCTCTCGCCTCAGCTTGAATGCCCAGCAAGTAGAGGCACCTCACAAGTTTCTATTTCTTGTTTATACCATTCCTGCTTAAAGACACAGACTTCTCCATTGCTAAGATCCCTACATAATAGAGCCTACCCATAAAGTCTACATGTCTCAGCCACACATTCAACCATCAAGAGACCTCAATTCATTTTCTGCATGCTTGCCGTCCTATGTTCCTCATCCTTGTGTTCTCTGCCCCACCCCAATGGGCCCTAGCCATAGCCACACCAGATACTCGCCTTTTCCCAAATATGTCTCCTAGCCCTCTACCTCCAGACCTGGCAGGAGCTGCTCCCTCAGCCTGGGATGTCTTTCCCTTTCATAGCTTCCCAGCAAAGACCCAGTGCCACCCCTAAATTCCTATTCGGGTGTAAGCCCTTCCAGGAAGACCTCTAAGGTCCTTCTATTCAGAGTCCATTCCCCATCCTACTTCACCCTGCTTTGAGTATCCTCAGCAGCCGTCATCAGAATCTGATTTCAGTCAAAGGAATTTGTAAATGGTGAAAGGTATCCCCCAGAAGGAGAAGATGAAACAGAGATTCAAGGGTAAGTATCTTAGCGGAGGTGGCCCCCAGGAGTTGGGGAGCAGGACCACAAAATGGGGTACAGAGGGAGTGAATTAAGTGGTGTGCGTTTCTGCTTTGGTACCAGGCACAGGTGAGGTCCCTTCCAAGGGCCTTTCATTCCTGGCATCTCCAACTTGCCCTGCCCCAGGAGAGAGCTCCACAGGCCAGAGGAAGCTCCCAGGCAGAGCTCCAGGTGCTGACCACGGGCAGGGGACAGAGTAATGGCTATACTGAAGGCACCTGGCGGTCACCATCAGCCTCTGCAGTGGATGGCATGGACTTACTTAGCCTCTAGCACTCAGCAGGACCCTGAGCTTATAGCAGACACACAGCAAGTGCTCACAAAAGGAAACCATTTATAAGCTCTTTGAAGGTAGGAGCCACTGTTTATTTTCTGTCTGCCATAGCACACAGTCTCAAGATAAGAACTCAACTCATATATACTGGGGAAGGGTGAGCGATCTAACCAAGTATCCTACTTCTTGAATGAGACCAAGCCACATGAACTGAACCTCCGCTCTATTAGCTCTTCTCTATTTTATACATGCTATCCAGTTCAAGCATTATAGACCAATCCTTGTGAAGCTGAGCAGTGAAGACGGTTACCAATTTAACTAATCTCTTGACAAAACGTGCCTATACCCAGAGGTATAGAACAATGCAGGAACAATGTCAGATTCCAGATAATTCTGAGTTTCCAGCTTTCCCACAGTCTCTGGCTCCTCTCCCTCCCAGATGGTACTGCTAGATCTAGAAAGTAGAACAGAGAAGGAGAATAAACTAAGGGGTCTTCAATGCCGCCCCACAGCTTACTTGTGATTGTACCATGCTACAGAAGACTCACCAAGAAATGGCCTTGGGGCCCACTTTACACCACACGTAGCTGAAGTCTCAAATAAAAAACAACGTAAGCCCACACAATAGCATCAGGCAAGGAGGGAGAAGCCAGCTTTTCTTGCCAACTTCAGAGCAGAACAGATGTTTCTGAATCTCCAAGGTATCTGCCCTCCTAGGACACCAGACATAGGTCACCCATCAGTCATTCATCTTTATGATGAGTTGCGGCGGCCAGCACACAGTCGAGATTAATGTACAACCTTTCCAAGAAGTGCCGTTTAATGGTGAAGATGAGCCGAGGGTGATTGCTCACGCCAAATCACTCCAGTCAACACAACCAACTGAGGCTCAGCACACAACTAGAAAAAGAAAATCCTGCTGTCTGCATTGCTCCAAGCAAAAAACAAAGTAGCCCACGGACGGCGGATGAGTCGAGTTTTGCCTGGACAGAAGCATCCCAAGGCTGAGTCTGATGAGACCTGGCTTCCTGGGGACCTGCTGGGTAGGCTGAAAATTTATGGATGTGACTCAAGCCACTTGCTAAATTTCATTTCGGGGATGACAACGAAATGTGAGACAACAGCATTTAAACCCTCTAAAAGGTTCATAAGAATGTATGTTCATCTAGATGAAAGAACTCTCCCACTATTTTTTAACAAGGTATCCTTAGAACTAAAATGCCCCAGAAGACCTGTTCCAATGGAAAATTAGCTTTATAGTTTTAAGTGAAAAAAGAAAAAGAAATCAGCAGAGGAGAAAAATAGAATTTGAACCCAGCTCTTTAACATGAACTTTGTTTTATCCCACTCATCTAGAAGAGCCACATAGGAATTACTTTGACCACCAGAGGGCTTTGCACACTGACAAAATGCATTAATAACACGTAAAGTGGTAAAATTAAAAATATATAAAGTTCCAAGTCATGTTTTCTAGGACTACAAAGGACAGGAGGCTGAATTAAAACAAAAACAATTTTAAGTTTTCCTGAATATGATGTACTTCTCTATACACACAGTAAGGACAAGTCCTAATTCCTCCCAAGTTTCAAAAAGCCATCAAAAGAATTTGGTCCATAACACCAAAAGGACATCACAAACTAGCTGTCAAAGGTTTGAGGGTCTTATTACTGAGATATCCTTCCCTAAGTACTGAAGTTGTTTCTTGCATCCCTTTGCTTACCCAGTGAAAATTGAGAATTACTCATTAACCTAATGTCATGTTCTTAACAAGGGTTGGGGTGGTCAATATTGGTGAACACTCACCCCACAACACATTTATTACAGTCATTAATACACATAAGTATATTAACTTGTATAATTTCCACAATGATCCTGGGAGATAGACACTGTGATTATCCTGGGTTTACAGATGAAGACACTTGCCCAATGTAAAGCAGCTCGTAATTATAAAAAATAAGTTTTCGAGTAAGCTACCTATCAACAACTGAAGCTGCACTGATTACAGATAAACATTCTGTTAAAAAGAGCCATTGTGTATCACAATCTATATTATAACAATAACAATAATCATAATTATAAATAGTAAAAGTCCGCGTCTTTGGGTGGGTTAGAGAGTACAGTCCACAGCACCTAGGAGCACGAGGCACAGCAGGGCAGCCAGGAGGAACCAGAGGGAGACGTCGCCAGTCTACAGGCTCCCGTATCTACTGAAGACTCTCCCAGTTTTTCCTGTTTCAGAAATTGGACACATATGATTTCACTGGGAAGAAAAGCTTCTACTAACGTCAAAGTCTAAATCTGTTCTTCCACTAGATACTTCAAGGATTATCTTCTCCTTGGGGATCTATCTCTGTGGTCTCTTCTCCAAACATATGTGCCAGCACCGTTTCCTCTAGGGTGAGGGGTTTTCACCTGTGTCCCTCCCTTATGACACAGCCACACTCCCTGAGCTTGGGAACTGTACCTTTTTCATCTTTACATCCTCAAGTCTTAGCCTAAAACTGGGCCCTGAGTGAAATATTCCATCAATGTTTGTAGAATGAGTGAAGGTGGGAACAATTACTAGTGGACATATTGCTAGCTGTTGTCACAGAGAAACCAGGAACGATTCGAGACTCAGTCAGGTATTCAATAGGTGGCCTTCTGCATAGTGATGCTGGAACCCAGGCTCCTTCTACTTTGTGACTCTGCTGGACCTCAGAGTCCTTCACTTCTATCAGTCAGGTGAGGCCTCCGGAACAGCCGCACGAAGCATGAGGGGGTGAAGAGCAGAAGGCTGTCCTAGCAACAACTCTCCCTCTGGAAGAAGAGAACAAGCTCGGTGAACTGCTAGCCAGCCCTCTTCCACGATGACCTCAAGAGAAACATCAGCCTGCAAACAGACCCCTGGCCAAGAGACAGCTCCCAATGGGGGTAAAGGCGAGTCCCTAAGTGTTCCTCCCTAAAAACGTACAAGTATAGAAGTAGACCTCCCGAGACACAAAATTATAATTTCTTGCAAGAAATTCTGATTGCACTTTGCCATTACAAACTAACTGGGAAGTGTAGGTATACCAATGGCTGGAAGCTAAGACTCTAGGTCAGCCTAGATTCAATATTTGGACCATTTACCAAATGTCTGGAACCATCCTACAAGGGGCTGCTGGGAGAGAGAAATCAAAACTGAAAACAAGGTTTCACTGGACAGGCCTCGCTGCTGCCAGCCCTGTGACAGGCTGAGAAGCCCAGAGTCTCAAGACTGGCCATTGCCGTATCCACATTGGTGACAATGGACAAATCAACCAACGTCTCTGTGTCTCCACATGTCACTCCACAATTTCCTAAAGGTAAGGACTGTGCAGTAACAGCTCTGAAAACTCTCTAAAAAGATCCATAATCCTCTAAAACACAGGGCATGGGATGGTTCCAAAATTATTTTCCCAGTCAGATGGTAATTCCTTCCATTCTTCACCCTAATCGGTGCTATGCTTTTAGAAACTTCCTCCCCAGTTAGCTAAGAGCTGCCACCAGCACCTCCCTCACAGTCCTGCTCACTCCACTGCTCAGTGAGGGAATCCCTCACCCTCTGTGCACCCCAAGGACCACACAGATGCGCCCAGTGTGGCCACCCCCAGGCTAAGGTGAAGGCTAGGCCACTATTCCCTGAGGGCCTTCTGAGATCCAAGTTCTGATCCCCAACTTGGAGCTAAATGGAAACAGGACCTGGGGCCCTCCGGTGAGTTTGTCTACCCTTGCATGCAGTTTAAAAACTTTGACCAGGTGGGAGGTGTAGATATTAACAGCCGCTCCACTCTGACGTTACCGTAAAGTAACAGCACACAGTACCACGCCATCAGTCTTTAATGTCAGCCATAACCTTCATAAATGGGTTTGTAATGAGAAACCCTTGTTTGTCACAGAGAAGGTATGATTGATGCAGCCTGTGAGGGAAATGAAGCCACAGTGACCATCTCAATAACATGAACAGCTGCCAAATATTCATTTAGCAGAATGAGTTTAGAAAACTTTGAGCAGATTGCTTTCACAAGGCTGCCTTCAACAAAAGGAAACATAATTAACGAGCTAATATCAGCATGTGTCTGGCTAAGCTAATGAATATCAAATTACACAGAAACCTGTATAAATCATCATTACCCTGAATTTTAATTGAACTTGCAATTAAACATGACAAATTTTATATACACTAAACCTTTAATTTATACTTTCAAATAAGGAATAATTTATCATTTTTAGTATTTCATAGTTAATTTCCCAATATGTGCACTTCTAATTAACAAGGACAGACAGGCATTCAAAAAAACACACAGCCTCTCTCTTTCTCTCTCTCCTACGGCTCTGTTCATAACAATCGTTTTCCCTTTAGTATACATTAGAAACTTCTATGTCCAGGAGGTTGAACGCCAAAGGGCCTGCTTGCATATTCAGGATCATCAGGCTACCAGAATTAGAGAGAAAGATTTCCCCATTTGCTTCTCATTTTACCCCAGGAAAGTGAAGGAATTAAAAGGCCAAGACCATGCTAAAGCGACCTGGTCTGGGTGTCTCGATTACCTGCTCAACCTCGCACCCCAAGTCCAGTTATGGGGAGAGTGCGGGGCCTCCCTGGCTGGACAAGCAGAGCAGCTTGTGTTTTAAGCCACACGTTAGAAATAAACCGCCTTGCTCTGGAGTTAACACGAGGCCTGTTTGTTTTACCTGGCCGGCCTGTAATGAGCACGCTCCGTGGAAGGATTTGTATTTTATTATTATAATTACGCCACCATTATAAACATACCTCGAGCAACCTCGGCATAAAAGGCAGGGAGTGCTATTAAAACACACGTATAAACACACGGGAAACAAGACAGGATTGTAAAAGGGCTGCAACAGAAACTAATTGGGTTTGCTTTTGTCCTTAATCCCAGCCCATTAATATGGTCAGCGGTGTGGTCTAGGGAGCCGCATGCTGGGAATCGAGACTTCTGTACCTGCTTAGGCCTCTAATTGGCTGTGTGACCACAAGCAAGATCCTTACCTCTCTGTGCCTCAGTTTTCTTGGGGGCAAAATAAAGCTAATGGAGATAATTGTGCTTGTTTTAAACATACAGAAATAATTCGAGAAAGAAAACATTATAAAAGGTAATAGCAACATCATTCTGGCTCTGGAGGGAGAAGACAGAGTAAAAGAGCAGACAACATCTGCAGATCCTTATGCATGTGGCACATTTTTAATGCAACAGTTGCAGGAAACAGGAGCAAGTGAATACCTATTTTCTCATTTGATATGTGAAGCAAACTAAACAGGTATTAGCATCACCGTTTGAAAGATGAGAAAATGTAGGCAAGAATGTCCTGCTCTGGGGGCAGATGGGGAGCTGGGACTACAGCTGGGACTTGAACATCTGCAGTGAGCACTTAGAGGGCCCTCACCATGCTGCCCTCCCGCCCCCGCCCTTTAGAACAGGCTGGGGGCGCAGGACGAGATCCAAGAAACTTTGGGCTGGGGGACCTCGGGATCATCAAACACAAGGATCATCACTTCCACCTCTTCCTGACAGATGGACAGTTCAACTGGATGTCTAGCCTAGAGAGGAACAAGGCACCATTTCCAAGAGCAAAGTCGAATAAGGTACAAAGTCCCGAGCAGGAACAGACCGACACATGATGGAGACGGTGAGTATGTGCTATCAGCTGGATTAATGAAGCCAGAGAACAGGGAAACGAACGGAAATGGTGGGGAGACATTGGTAACTCTCCCTTCCACAGCAAACCAAAGACTAAAAAGAAGGATGAATCAAAAGAGACAGGGAGGAGGCCTCAGGCATGGTGGTGCATGTCTGTAATCCCCACACTCTGGGAGGCTGGGGCGGAAGACTGCAAGTTCAAACCCAGCCTGGACAATTTATTTTATTTTAATTTTTATTTTTACTAAGAACATGTATTGGTACATTGTACACGTAATGATCATAATCAACATGGTTATTTTGTACCTGTACATGATGTATCTTGGTTTCTCCCCTCTTCCCCTCCCCTCCCTTCCATTCCCTATTTGTAACAAGTTTATTTACATTTTCCATTTTTTTTTCCCCCTTTCATCTTACTTTTCTTTTAACCTTCCTTCTTTATCTCCCTTTTCCCTATCTAGTTCTCCTCTCTTTTGAATACTATCAGCCTGGACAATTTAGTGACTCAAAATTGAAAATTTTAAAAAGAGCTGGGGATTGATTGGAGCTCAGTGCAAAGGCCCTGGGTTCAATCTCCAGTACCACAAAAAAAAAAAAAAAAAAAAAAAAAAACCTGGGAGTAAGGCAAATGAAAAAGAAGAGGCTTTCTAAAATAATCAGCTACCACTTCACCACTTCATTTCAATCACAGATTCCCATTTTGTTTCTAGAGGTCCCCTGACCAATGGAAACGGAAAAGAGGCAGGAGAGAGCTGGGAAGCGAATGCATTTTCTGGGAAACAGTGCTTGCCTATGCCTATGAAGCAAAGGGACAAATATTTTCACACATTATCAGATAGCCAAGTGAAACAGCCTCCACCAGAATTTACAACTTGTGAAATTGTGCTTGTCCGTATTTTCTCATTACGCTGGATGCGGCTGCAGACACTGTGCACTTGCATTTTCCCCTTCTCCCCCTGTCGCCCTCCCTCCACTGTCTCACTACTTCCTAGTTAAACCTTGTCTCAAGTTATCAACACCCTCTGGAGAGATAAGGCTCCTCTCACTTACAAGCTGTCACTAATAATCGAACTTTCAAGACTCCATCTCTAAGAGAGACTCCCCAAGCCACGCAGGTCACGAGAATTAACTGCCACCGGTCCTGGCAGAAAACTCGGCTCATCAATCTATAGCTTTCTCGTCATAATTAGAATAACGGCTCTGAAAATTTGGGCTGATGTTGACTTGGTCTCAGGCCGCAAAGAGCGCTGATTAAAATCTTGGTGTGAAAGTTAATGATAAGTGCTGGTGGCGTTGCCGTGGAGACGGGGACAAACAATTCCCTCGCTGTGACATTTTCAATGTCCTGGAGAAGAAAAACTGTCCTCTTTAGTGTGGCAGCGTATGAAGCTTATTTATGGCTACAGGGCTCGGTGGATTGATGACTGTCGTAACATACTGTCAAATCCTTTACTGACACATTCATTTTTTTGGAGCCCCTGGTGCAGCAGGAATAAAATAAAATAATAAAAACAAAACCAGGGGGAAAATTCTCTAGCAGACCACAGACAGCCACCAGTGGACCTTCCTTTCACTACAGGACCCAAGAATTAATAGACAAAGACTTCATACTTCTTGGCTTCGTAGCCAGGGAAAAGAGAGAGGCATAATTGGAAATCGCTGAGTAAGAAAGAACAACATCATGGCTGCCAGGTCATCTCAGGAGTGTTTATTATCAAAGGAAGCTATTTGTAAACACCCAAGATTGGTAACTATAAACAAGTATGCTCTCCCTACTTATCTTAGGGGATGACACCTTAGAAATGGAAGGAAGGTTGTGGAAAATCCTCCCAGCCAGTGACAAACTAGAACAGCCCCTGTATCCATCATACAGCATCCCAGCCAATGGAGCCAAATCCAGGTTCAACGTAGTGATACTAATTTCTAAAAATGTCGGGCAGGCTGATGATCTGCAGAACACAAACACGTCCACCATTTCCTTCACTCTTCCTCCAACTGCAAAGCAAGCACCGTCGTGCCCATTTCATCTGTGAGGAAGCCGAGGCTTAGCCCGTCTAAGTGCCATTCCTGAAGGGACACAGTTAGGTGGCTAAGCAGGGACTTCCAGCCTAAACCTTTAGTAGTCTCAATGAGTGACAAGTCACTATTTCAGAGCAGGCAGGCAGTGCCATGCGTTCTAGGCTGCTTTCCTGTGGGCTCTATTAAATGCTTTGGGCTGGTGCCACGAAGTGGCTGCAGTTCCACAGCAGATAAAGGAACTCCTAGCGATGGTAGCAAGTCCATAAAGACTTGCCCAGGCTCTGTGGCAGTTTCCTAGTTCCTTTCATTCAAGGATCCTCGTCATCACCATTATTATTGTTGTTGTTATTAATAACGATAATGAAATAAACTATGCAAATGTAGGGAATGGCTTTAGCCCTAAAACGCAGGCAGTAATGTGGTAATTTATCCAATAATGGAATCGCAAAGTGATTTTATTTGCTTTTATGGCTCCTTTCTTTCAGAGGAGCTGGGCATCAATAATGGCGATAGTAATGAAATCAACTATGCAAATGTGGAAATCGTTTTTTGTCCTAATGTACCAATTTAGCCAGCGAAGGAAATTCAACAGAGTCTGATGTGCTTCCCAACACCCAGGAGCGCAGGCTGCAGAGCCGGCCTGGGCTCAGTTACCCACACGTCAGGATTCGCTTTCTAAGAGTAAGGCCCTGTCAACAGTCATTTGGTAATGACCAAGGCCTTCACTCCATGGTGAAAATTTTAGGAAGTTCCCTTGATGACTTAAGTAGAAAGAAGGATTTAATAGGACAACGAGACGTGTTGATGATTCATTTTCTAGGCAGAAGCTCTACAAATTGGCCCTGGGGCAATCAGGGGCTGCTCAGAGCCACAACTTAAAGCAGACCCTCTCTGGCCTTTTCATCATAGCCCCGAGATCCTCCCCTTTCCCAGTACAGTATTTGCCTCTGATATGGCTTCAGTGGGGGCATTTCTCAGGCTAGATGAGGACAGCTCAAAAGGTCTCCAGGGACGAAGCAAAGGCAGCATTAAAATGATCCCTGGGGGAGCCAGAATAATTTACCTCCTTTCTAAATTTTTTCATTTATTTCAGTACTGGGGATTGAACGTAGGGCGTTCATATTGACTACACCCCCAGCCTAACTACATCTCCAGCCCTTTTCATCATATTTTGAGACCGGGTCTCATTAGATCACTAAGTTGCCCACCTTGAACTTGTGATCCTCCTGCCTCAGTCACCCGGAGGGCCAGGATTACAGGTGTGTGCCACCACCCCCAGCTTAGTTCACCTCTTCTAAGCCCTGGATTTGCACTCCTCACTTCTCTGCTACAAGATCTGTATCCTTGCTGCCATCATCAGATGGGAGAAAAGTCGACAGACAACAGGGTACAAGATAGCCATGGATGGCCAAAAATTTTCAACAGCTCTCTCTCTTTAGGGAGTCACAAATTTGAAAAGCCTGTGAGATCTCTGAAGACAGAGATCTTAATTTATTTTTCTTTATGTCCCAGACTTTGGCATGGTTTCATGACCAGTAAATATCAAATAAAAGAAAGAATGAATAATTGGGTGGGGATAAAATAGACTTAGGTAAGACAGAACTCTAGATGTATAAACTCAGATACCTAAAAGCAAAGAATATCTGTGCCTAGTACAGCTTGGAGATCCAAGTACAGAGCCCCACCCTCAGCCAAGAGCTCTAGGAGGCCCCACTCTGGCCTTCCTCCATCTGCCTCCCATTGCCAAGGAACAAGTCCAAGGGCCAAGGGTACTTCCAGCCTGGAATCTATTTCCCAGTTAGTAGGCCACATTATGGGTAAACAGGACCCAGATTCCCTTCTCAAACAACTGTGAGCCTCTTCTAGGGCCACAAAGAACCTCTTCTCTAGGTTCTACCTCTCAACAGAGCACGGTGCCATCAGAATATATGGCCCTAAGCCCAGGGGGCAGCCAAAGAGCACCTATAAGTGGGTGGAGGGTCAATGGGCAAGCTGGGCATCCATGTATATGTGTGTATTGACCTCTCCTGGTCAAGAATAGACTGAGGGACAGAAAGAGAAGGGAAATGTATTAGGCAGATTTTCTATTGCTGGACACAATATCTGAAACCCACAGGTGAAGAGAAGGGAGGCTTAAATTTGGCTTATGTTTTAAGGCGATTCAGTTCATGGTCAGCTGGCTCCAAGGCAGAAACATCTTGGCAGGGTGTGGTAGAACAAAGCTGCTTAGTTTATGGTTACTGGGAAGCAGAGCAGGGGTGCAGGGGCCAGGGACCAGACATATTACCCAAAGTCACACCTCCATGACCCACCCACATACACCCAGCAATGTGCTCCCCGGGTGGCTCCCAAGCCAATCAAGTTGACACAAACAAGCTTAACCATAACAGAAAGGGAACTTCAAAGAAAGGGTCTCATGTGGACTCTCTCATGAGTCCCACGAATGTTAATGGTGGGCCTGTGCGTGGATCTTCATGTCTTCAGTTTAATTTATGGTCTGTCACTTTGGGTCAAAGCCCCAGGGTTGGAGGGGAACACCTGTGGTATGAGAAAACACAATTACATTCTCACTCTTGGACTGGATGATGACTTGGGAAGGGAAGAAAAGGACCACAGGCACAAACCTCAGGTTCTAAACAGATTGTCAATATTTAAATAAATAAATAAAAAGGAAACTCTAGCAGTCAGTTCTAATTAATTCATGGCAATCAGCTCCTCTTGTTCTATTAGTTACCATTACAGCAACACATTCTTGAGCAGAATACCAGAAGCTTTCATTAGAATCATTAACATGATTTGATAACTGATGGTATTTGATTTCTGACTTTTGCACTTTGACTTGAAGCTTGGTGCAAGATGTAATCTCACTGATTGTCTGTTTTTTCCTTTCTCTCTCTTCTTTCCCCCCATGAACACTTCACATGACATTTCTTTGTTAACCATAATTAATGTTCACATTTGTCACCAGTTGTATTATTTGGAAAAGCAGTCGTGATGATAAAAGATGTGACAAAGACACACACATGTCTTCTTATCCAGAATGGCTTTATCCTCATTTAGGTTTTGGGGGGAAATAAATGAAATAAGTCAAGCATGTATTTGTTTTCACAGTCAGGATAGATTGTTTAAAGTGATAGCTCTTGGAGAAACCAATGCAATTAGCTTTCTCAAAAAAAAAAAGTGTCATTAGGCATGAGTGAAATAAAAAAAAAACAAGGAAATTTGAATTGAGGTTGAACAAGTCAGGCTGTAAATCTCTCTCACTTCCTTTGATGGTAGGTTCTGCAGACAGAGGCTGCGGCGCCCAGACAACTGGGGCGCGAGGTGACTCACACAAAGGCAGAAACTATCTCCCTCTCTCTCTTCTGTCTCCTTCCCTCTCCTCTCTCTATCTCATTGTCTTCTATTTTCTGCTGTTGATAGAAAGAAGATATCTATGTGGCCTTTATGTGGGGCATCAAACAAATACTCCTACCAAGAACTACTTCCATTGCTTGAATGTCTAGTTCCAGGTATGCTTACAAAGTGGGTGCCTTCTGTCCCGCAAACACAGGACAAACTCTGGTCTTAAGTAGCAAGGCTCTATGATCTACAAGGGTCCAGAGTAGGCAGGCAACTGGGTTCTATTTGTTTACAAAGAAAAAGTGAGTGGCCTGGAGATGGTGTGCCAAGAAACCCAAGTCTCCATTCAGACTTGGAGCTAGAGTAGAGCTGCCCTGATGTCCTCTCAGCGTGACACAAACATCTACTGTGGGGACAGAAAGAGCTAATCTGTGTGCACAGACACTCCAGGGCTTCCCGCACAGTTTACATATGGTTGCAAAGGGGCCCAAATCAATCTCTTCTTCTAGTCCCTCGCCTCCCCCTCCCCCAGCCCAGTCTCAAAGGGGTTTCCTCTACCATGTACTAATGGTCTGCAATTTATTTTAAAGAGGCTATTTTGATCCTCAAGAAGTACTTAGGGGAGCTGGGAGCCATAAACACCTCCTTTTTTAAAAAATTTGTTTCCTTTTTCCCAGCCTGTAATTTAACTCTGACTGGCACCATTCAAATCAAGTGTTCTGAGCACAGACTGCCATCAAGTCAGCCCCAACTTGGAGCACATTTTTACGACCAAGTTAGAAATCCCTTAAAACAAGGTTTTCGGAGGGAAACGTTTGACAGACTTAACTCTTGTGGTGCAAATATGCCACAATGACATAGCAATTAGTTATTCAAAATACGCAAAGGGATTACAAGCTTTTTCAAGTCGTTTCATAAATATGTCCTCTTCTGGTATACAATCAGTAATTATATCATTCTTATTCAACTGTAAACTTCCTGGGTATGATTTATATCTCATTGAAATCAACACAAAAGTATTTGTTTTCTCAGAGGAAGAGCCCCGGTTTTAATCTCTAAGGCTCACACACATCAAAGAAGGAGAACTACTGTTCTGTCTCACTAATGTAAATAAAACCATACACAAATATTCATGCAAATTAAGACAGAGAGGTCTGTCAAGAAATATTTATCTTCTGGGCCTGCTGTGGATTTGCATAGCACTCGCCTAAGAAAATTCCTACTTGGGGTTTGAGTCAACAGGAGAGGAAGACAAAGCCCCAGCCAGTACTCCCAGACCCTGTCGTCATCCCTGCAGAACTAGTATTGAGGAAATCACAAGCCTGAGATGGACCAGGCACCAAAGCCATGGATGGATGGTTCCCTCCATCCCCTGCCTCTTCTGCCCCCAAATCCAAGAGCTTGCAGTAGTTGTGCACTGTTGGAAAGATAGAGAGAAAGGGACAGGGTGCCGAATGGACGGCCATGACTGCTAGGCTCTAGGTTTCAGCCTGACATGTGGCAGCTGCCCGGTAACTGACGACTGGTCACAGAGGTGAACAGAAAAGGTGGGTTTCAATGGCAGCTCTCGGATGAAGACAATCTCCAAGAAAACCTGCCTAACATCAGCCCATCCTGAAGAATTTGAGTGTCCATCTTTACATAGCACACTGAGCACTCAACAGAACTCAAGATGTTTTGTAGACATGATTCATTTCAATGTCTGTCTCCTCTCCTGGGTTATAAATTTCTTCATGACTAGGCCTCCCTGGCATCATGTCTGGTAAGAAATGTTTGCTGAAGATTCTGAAGCAAGTTTTGTAGAAGTATCTCTTTTGGAAAAAACAAGCACTGAATTTTTTTTTTTTACAAGGATAGAGCTCTTGAGACCCTTTTGGTCAACAAAATCTGAACTTCCTTGATATTTTCCCTGCACTGGAATATTTTACTACGAGGGAGAAGTTAAAGAACTCCATATGCAAGCCAGACTAAAATCCAAGGCACAGGTGGCCACAGCATTCTGTTCCCCTCTGCAAAACCAATGTCCAGCACAGAGTCAACCCTCTAGTATTCCTTATAGATACAACACCCATGTTAAAAGTTACATGGATGAGTGACTTTAGCATTTCTGAAATGTCAACATTTCCAAAGGGGTCTCCGAGACATCTGGTCCCCTATGTTGTCCAATAATCCCAACACAATAGTTGCCCTTCAAGGATAAGGTCTGCCGCCAAACAATTCCCATTTAAGATAAAAATGTGAACAAGCCATGCCTAGAAGTAAATTTTATCCCCAAATAATCTATGACTAATTCTGTAACTTGAAACATACTTTCCATAGGTTACAGTCAGACTCCACAATGGCTCACAAAGCCTTGTATCTTAGACACTGCTCGTATTTGGGATAATCCAAAACCTGGACTCTTTTTGTCTTTCACTTGTTGGGGGGGGGGGGGAATTCGCAATTATTTGTAGTCTTAGAGTGGGTAGCATCCATCCCCAAACCCAGTGGAAGCCCGAGCATCCAGACCTCTCTTCTTCCTGGCAATCGAATCACTGGCAAGTCCCTCATCTCAATTCTTGGAATTTTCCCACCTGGACTGGGAATTGGGAACAGATGAGACAAAGACAAAGAGCTGATGAGAATTCATTTGTGATGGGGCCGTGCCAAGTACCAGGATAGAGGTTCCTGCCTCCAGAAATTTGTCTTGTGTCCTTGTTTTGGAACTTGTGGGCCACTCAGCTATCTCTCTCTTCACCTTGCCAGCTCCTTCAACTTCCAGTCAGTTATGAGAACCCCTAGTACCCTTCGCATGGACTCCTTTTTTAAATTTTTTTAAAGAGAAAAAGAAACAATTTCTTTGTTTGCAATCAATAATCTTTTACTGGTGTATCTGTAGACAGAGATCAAATGACACATATTTCCCTTGAGAAGTTGTAGGAAGAAGCACCATAGCAAAACAAGTTCATAAACAACATAAATCCCATAAAACAAGAAGGAAATTTGCTTCTTCTTGAATGTGAGTGCTGAGAATAAACCATTCTGATTAGAAACAGATGGTCCAACCTCAGAAGGTCCATTATCCTGTCCCAAATGACCTACAAGCAAGTAACCAGTGTCACGTTTCTCAGTCAGTTTAGCCTCAGTTTTCCCAGCCTTAAGAAGAAAGGACTGATGAGATGGACCTCAGAGTTACTTAAAGAGCTCAAACATCTTACGAGTTTAAGGCTTAGTAAAGGTGAGAAAGAAATACATTAGGACAAGGAGACATTCCCTAGGCCCTTCGCCAACTCACAATTTCTAAGAGCCTGAATCTCCTACCCTCACCTTCCCCAGACATCAAAAGAACAAGCATTGGCACAATGTCCCCCATTTCTTCTAGGTTGCTGACGCTCAACTATGATCTTCATTAGAAAACAAACAGCAAGAACCCTATAATGTTACAGGCCTAATTAACTTTGTCATTAAATCAAACTCTTCAACTTAACCTTTGATTCTACGAAAAGAATTGTTGATAGAAGACTCTGCCACTCATTGGAGAACGATTACCCATTTTCAGAGGCATATCTAAACTCATTATTACCCCAAACACATAGCTACGTAGCCTTCTTATACGTGGCCAGAGAAGAGCCACTGGTTCAGAGCAGGGCTGAGTATCTGCTAATATTGAATACATTTCAGCTTTTCCACAGTAAGACCTTAATTTCAGAGATTTATAACCAGTGTAAATCTGTCCCGAACAGAAGCCTGACACAAAATTACTTTGCCCAGTAGCAATTTTTTAAAGTTTTAGACTAAGTGCCTTTTATTCAACTTTACAACCAAAAAAAAAAAAAAAGAAACAAAGCAAAGCACCACAAGATCTGCCCTCCAGGCCACAAATATTCTCATGCACACATACGCACTCACACACACATGCACACAACTGCGTGCCTCCAGAGTCAGCACTGTTCTGTCAGCTCCTCCAGAGCAGAGTCGCTCTCTCAGTACCGGGCCCACCCAGGGAGAACAGGGCTGGGTAAATATTCGATGAGGAGAAGGTGTCAGAAATCCAGCCCAGCTTGCTCCCTGCAGCCAGTGGGCTGGGCCTTTATCAGTCATCACCCACACACAGCATCCAAGCATCATGCCCTCTCTGATCAGTGAGCATTTGCTTGGGAGCAGTAGGGGCTATTTATCTAGACATACTCTTACCAGCTAAATGGGGTTCAGCAAGAAAGGCAACACAGGCCCACAAGTCCCTACTACGTGACAGGGAGACAGGAGGGAAAGAGGAGGGCAAAAGCAAAACCATAAGAAAAAACGACTTTTAAATTACCAATAAACTACTGAGCATAACAGGCACTATTCTAAGCACTTCATACAAAAC
Source organism: Hystrix cristata (assembly GCA_004026905.1). NCBI lineage: Eukaryota > Metazoa > Chordata > Mammalia > Rodentia > Hystricidae > Hystrix > Hystrix cristata. The sequence continues at coordinate 21,053 of PVJO010009896.1, forward strand.
CATTGCATAATCCTAATCATAAACCCACAAGGTAAGTACATGGTTTTCCTTATTTTCACATAGGAACATAGTGAATTACCCCAAATCAGACAGCTTGCAAGTGAAGGAGCCAGAATTGGAATCCTAGTAGTTCCTGGGTTTGTGTTGTACCCACTAATGCCAAAACGTTCTCTTCAAAACAGCAATCTCACTATTCCATTTCAATGCACAAGAATGATTGTAATCATCGGAATTGTAACAGTAATAATAGCTAGTATTCAGTGGACTATATCTTTGGTCACATACTTTCCATCCACTTTCCCTTAGGTCAGTCTTCAACATCTGGATGAAGGCTCTGCTCTTATCAACCTCAACACACAGATGGGGAAAGTGAGATGTAGAGGTTAAGGGAACTGCTCAAGGTCACACCTTGGTAAGGAGAGGACTGGAACCCAACTCGCATCTGGCTGACACCCACACCCACATCTGGCTGACTCCAAAACCAACACTCCACCTACTGCACAATACCCACTTCTCAGGCAACCTCTGTGGTTCTTAGCAGAGTATTTGCATGACCACCATGCTAGCAATTTCCTACCCTATCTCCTCTCTCATCTTCTGAACACAGATCAACTATTTCAGAAGGAAGGATCAGCCTCACTTCATGTGTTATTCTAAACCCTACTTGACTCCTCTGTGCATCACGCTGTTCCCTGGGAATTTTCCTATGTATGTTCAAGCTATTTCAACACTACGCAACCCTTCAAGTTTGCTCTTTCTATCATATATCTCTGTTTCCATTTCTGGTTGTCACTGCCAAAGACCCTACAGCAAAGTGGTTAAAAACTCAGATTCCAAAATCAAGGAGTCTGGTTTGAATCCAGACTCTGATACTAGCTAGCTGTGTGCCTTGGGTGAATTATTTCTCTGTACCTCTGTTTCCTTATCTGTATAATGGGCATACCATGAACACCTATCTCAAGAGGTTTCTATGAGGATGATATACATAAGGGACTTAAGACAGCACATGGTACAGAGTGAAGTCTCAATCTCTATGTTTTATTGATGGTGATGTTTCAGGAAACAATTTAGTCTTGGCTGATCTGTTTTCAGGTATCCTCCACTTGAATCTACCCAGCACTTGACAGATTCATCTTAAAACATCACTTTTACCATGTTGCTCACTGGCTCAAAGGTTGCCCAGCATCCCGCAAATGAAGAACAACACTTACTGCTGGTAGGGAGGTCACATAAAGGGTGGGGTGACTTCACAACTTCCAGATAAAATCCAATCTCCTCTCCAGGACAAGTTCTGAAAGCTGCCCCTTTCCCACTGGAATTCCTCCGAACAAATGTGCCTTTACTATAACATGTTTTTTTAAATTTAAACACTCACTATATATTTTGATCACCCGCACATATAGCCACATCCTATCTAGGCTCCCGACGCAGTGGCCCTTAAGTCTCGTTACATCTCAGTATCATCCAGAGAACTGTGTGAGATACACAGATGCCCAGTGAGTTCAGGGTGGGGCTTGGGTACGCCGGGTTCTAAACACCCCCAGGCAATTCTGATGGGTAGCCAAGAAATTCACAGGTCCTTGGGAGGCCTGGATGCTCTGCCACTTCTGCTTCCAAGGGAACACCAAGCAGCATTCTGCTGTATACATCTCATGAAATCTACCCTGCCCGCCCCAACAGACTGTAAACTCTAAAGGAAGGAAATGTGTCTAACCTGTTTATAAATACTAGCTCACAGTCACGCTCCCTTCAAGGTAGCCATATGTAAATTTAATGCAGGTTTCAGTTTTGACTCTCTGGGGAATATAATTTGAAGGCAGGTAGAGATGAATGACAAATATTTTGGAATCGTCTATGTGCCCAGTACCCACTAAACACTCAACAACTATCCAGGGTATCAAGTGGCAATCTTGTAGCTACAAGATTGCTGGCAAAACCAGGTCCCCATGAAGAAACCGATGTACGTAATACCCAACGTACACATTGTACCACAGACAACACTAATAACATAATTTGCTACTACGGGAGCCAGCGACGAGGGTACTGGAGGGCACTGGCCATCTTGAGGTGCAGTGCATGGCTGCTTAATTGTCATCAGGCATCTGTGGTGTCTAACATTCCCCCGAAGTCTGCACTGATCAGCTCCTCCCAGCAGGCTTTGCTGTCTGTCACGGCTCTCCGAAGGGGGCTCTGAGTGGAGACAAGGGGGCGGTCTGGCCAGATGAGTTCCTTAGGCTCCCCTGAATCTTTAAAACTGATCAGTGCTTTAAATGCTAAGAAGTTATCTGTGATCCCTCAGGCCCCTGAGAAGCAAATCAACCCAGGACAATTTGAAGAGGGTCATGAAGTCAGTCTGAGTGCTGAATGAAGCTTTCCTGTGCTGGCCACAGGTGCCAGAGGCAGAAATTTAAGATGAGTATATGATACATTACCAGCTGCTATTACCATCCTACCATGGCTGAGAGAAAGAGGCTATTAAACATAATACATAAAATAACATTTAGTAAGGAAATCTGGATAATTACTTAGTAAAAAAGACATTGAGTCAGGTTCTAAGCCATTGCCCTGAATTGGGAATGGCATTACTTACGTCTTAAGTTAAATTGAGTAAAACTTCCTAAGCGCTCCCTTAAAGAACACCTGTAAGGAATGAGTTGGAATATCTAATTCACCCTGCTTTGTGCAGCAGTCCTGAGGAGTAGGTCAAGATTACCGGGTCCTACAACCTAGAGCTGTCTGGGCTGAGCAGTTCACGGTGACCAGGACATCCCAGCAACAGTCCCCCTGGTATGCGCTCGAGCTACCATAGATAGAAGCCAGACGGTTCTGCTGCTGATGTATTTTCTTCCCTTTGCTGCAGTTGGTGGACATTAAGATACATTCAAAATTAGAGCAGACAGAGAAAATGATGAACAAGAGCACTTTGTGAAGTCAGAAAACGCTGGAGTGGATTAAGTTCGGAAAGTATCACCATGATCACCAAAATCGCTGATCTCCACTGTCACACTAATTACTGACATATATCTGGTGCAGAATAAAACCTTCTCGTCCAGCCTCGTGGCTTTACATTTCACCTCCATACTGTTAAAACTTCCAAATTGCTACTTTGGCCTGATCTTTCCCCATGGGAGCCCTTCCAATTCAGTGACCTTCTCAACATCTCCATTTGGATGGCTAACATATCCGGGACCTCTTATCAGCCCTCAAACCTGCCCTCCTACTACCTTCTCCATGCCAGCAAATGGCTCCTCCAGCGGTTCCTCTCTGCCTCTTACATGCCGTTTCTGATCAGCAAGTCTTTGCCATTCTTCCTGATAAATGTGCAGAAGGTGAGCATATGTCTCACCACCCTCATGGAAACCATACTCATCAACTCCAATATCATCGCTTGCCTGGACTGCCATGATGGCCTCCCAACTGTCAGTCTGCTTCCATTTAGCTTCCTTGCTGGTTTTTCCCTGCAACATGTACACACTAATGTCAGAGTGACCAAGTTGATTTAAACTCAAGTCAAATTATGCTTAAAGCCCTCCAACGGCCTTCCTTCTACTATAAAATAAAACCTAAAGTCCTGACCAGGACCTTAAAAACCCATGGGACCTAGACTCTGAAATAACTCGTCACTCACCCACCTCACCATGGCAGCCTCTTGCCATTGCGCAAAGTCGCCTGCAAGCTCCTGCCTTGAACCTTTGCATATGCTCTCACCTCCACATACCCCCACATCATTCACTCATCCTCTGCCCTCTTGGGTCTCTGCTGAAATGCCATTCTACAGGCGGACTCTTGTCGATCTGATCTCCTTTTATGAATGGCATCCACCACCTGCCCACCCCTCAAGATATTTGTCACCACGGGTCTTCCTGCTTCCTGCTGCAGACGTGCATGTGTACTATGCTCCCACTACCACCACCACCACCGCCGCCGCCACCAACCAGAGGACAGAAGCTCCGTGAGGGGAGGGAGGCTTTCTGGCTGTTTTTTCCCTGCTAGAGTCACTGCTGTTGCCCCACCCCTAGCACATAACACAGGCCTTTGGGAAATATTTGTTGAATGTACAAATACAAAGGCCCCTAGTCAGCATGCACCAAATGTTAATCATTCATTTGCTGAGGGGCTGTGCATCCACTGGAGACCAATGATGAAAGTCAGTATGCTTTCTCTACATGAATCCACTTCCTAAAATTAACCAAGCACACTTGTATACTTGTATAGTGTTTTACAGTTTGCAAAGCACTTTCACAGGTAATTACGCTAATTTTTAAATGCATTTGCTACAACGTTATGATCTAGTTAGTTTGACAGATAAGACCAACAGGATCAAACCCAGGTGCCTTAGTCCATTCAGGCTCGTATAACAAAACAGCACAGACTGGATGGTTTACAAACAATAGAATTGTATTTCTTACAGTTCTAGAGTCTCAGATATCCAAGATTAAGGCACTGGCAGATTTGGTGTCTGGTGAGAGCCTGTTTTCTGGTTCACAGATGATGCCTTCTAGCTGTGACCTCATATAGCAAAAGGGGCAAGAGAGCTCTCGGGGCCCTTATAAGGGCAATGATGCCATTTGTAAGAGCTCTTGCCTCATACCCTAACCAATTTCCAAATGCCTGACCTCCTAATACATTGCCGTAGTGATTAGTTTTCTACATATGAATTTTGGGAGGACACAAGCATTCGGAGCACCAGGTCTCCTGCTAATCAGCCCTGTATTCCTGCCTTAGGCACACCCCAGGTGAAGGGAAATCTTGTCCACCATGTGTCCACAGTGCTCAGGATACACAGAACATGGCCAACATGCATAGGGCTTAGGGAAGACAAGACACGCATGCATGTAAAATGCTCCCGGAAGTGGCATCTCTAGAGAAACAAGACAAGCCAGTCTACATCTAGAGAAGCTATTGGTAGCAACTGACTTTTTGTCAGGAATCTGACTCTGTCACCACCCACACCAACCCTTCTGAAGGTTCCAGCTGAATAGAGGCTAAGAAAGACCAGTTTAAAATTCAGATCAGAAGAACACCACCTGAACCCTGGCACCTACTCATTAGAATCAACACAACATCCTTTAAAAAATACCAATGGCCAACCACAGCCCAGACTAATGAAATCAGAAGCTCTTTGGGTGAAACCTGAGCCCTGGCATTTTGTTTAAAGATCCCTAGGTGATTATAAAGGACAGATGTTGCCAACCACTGGTTCAGGGCTTCATCCTTACAAAGTTCTTTCACTTGCATTATATCCTTTAGTCACCCTAAAGGTCTAGGGTGGTAGGTGGAGCAGGCATTAATATCCCCAAATTAGCCAGGCAGGGTGGCACATGACTATAATCCAGCACTCAGGAGGCAGAGGCAGGAGGATTGCCTCGAGTTTGAGGCCAGCCTGGGCTACATAGTGTGCTCAAGGCAGCCTCAACTACATAGAGAAACCCTGTCTCAAAAAACCAAAAAAAAAAAAAAATCCCCAGATCAGTGGTAGAGAAACTAAGACTCAGAAGCATGGACTGACCCACAGTCCTCTGATTAGCTAATTAATGATAACCGTGACCAGGTGTGGTTCAGGAATAGAGCAACAATTTTCAGATGGTAATCAAATCATCTGGGGATTCTGCAGCAACGCTGAGTCTGAGTCAGTAGGACTATAATGGGGCCCAGGAATCTCCACTTCTACCAAGCTCCCGGGATGCTGATGCTGCAGGTCTCTCAGCCACTCTTAGGCGCAGGAGCCTAACAGACACACACCTGCAGGGACCACGCCAAATCCATTCTTGAGTCCTCACATGGTGAAGGTCAGGGACCTCTCGACAGCTTCCTGGCAGTTCTCCGGGCCCGACTGTGTTCCACACTGCACCACACAAGTTCTGTACCGCAACATGCTGGCACCACCCAGCCTTCTACCTGTCTGCACCACATCAACCTGGTGACCTGGCGACAATCTGTGAACCAGGTGAGGAAACCCACTCTGCCCCGATCACTATCTCACACACACACACATGCACAAACGCAAACAAAGTAAACAAATCCACCCTTGTTTCCAGGTCCTCACACAACCTACCACATAACCACACAGCATGCTGGCATTGGACTTGATGTCACCAGGGAAGGGGAGCCATCCTGGACCTGACCCTTATTTGTCAAGTCAGAACCGATTACACCCTGACACCATTCTATTCCCTGGTATTACCTCTCCATTATTCAGGGGAGGGTATGCTCTTCTTACTGTAATTTTTAATATTTTGTGTGCCTTTTAAATATCAGCCACCACATATATATATATAGCCTTCAAATGACTGCCTAAGATATTCCATTTCAGGCTTTAATCTTTAAATATACTTATGAATTTTTGACTTTAACAGATTACCTAATGTCTTTTCCCTCATAATGGAAATAGATCCCAGGGAATCCTCATTAATGCCATCTCCTTGGGGCCCTCTCCTTTTGACATAGCCTTCCATCTCAATAGCCAAGCCCTGTGTCTGCTGCCAGGGGCTGCTGCTCCTTGGGCCAGGGGATGGACCTAGGGTGGTCGGGATCTGAGGGCATTTTTTCCCCTCCCACCAGCCTGTGAACATTCAACACCTGGAACACCCTCCAGGCAGCTGAAGTCCACCTACCTGTCAGGTCCCACCCTTGAAGATGCTGCGTCGTGCTCAGCCCAGTCCTCTGTGCTGACCCCTACTCCCTTCAGGTGAATCACACAATTTTGCAGTTAACTAAACATGACTGTGGAACAGAAAAGTTTTGTCTCCTGAGCTGGGAGGGCTTGGCCCATTCTGTACCCACTCTTGTGTCCTGTTCGGTGTTGTGCCACAAGCAAGTGCTCAGCAACTAACTGCTGATCAACTTTAAGAGTTGAAACTGGGTTGCCAGCCATGCGGGTCTAGCTCTGGTCTTCAGAAAAGTCATCGGTTCTAAGAATGTCCTGGCACAGTCACCCAACCCCACCACTCTGCTGCTACCCATTTCCTTCCCTCTTTACCTAACAATGATTTCATGCCTAATTTTGATCTGGGAAAAAGTGTAACAATACAGATTTTTCCAAAACAAGATCACTGACACTACAAGCAAAAGAGGAGAAGCCACTCAAAGAGAGGAGAAGCCACTCAACTTCTACTTCAAAAGCAAAGAGCCCCCTCCCCACGGCTATGCTATATTCTCAGCTCCTTCCAATTCAAGAAAATAACTGAAGGGGAGGAACCTATTCACATTTTTCCTTGTGAAATAAAGATGATTTCTAATGTTTCCAGTGGTGATTCGAATTTCAGGGTTAAGAAAAATCTGGCTCTGGGTTGGGGATTTAGCTCAGTGGTACAGAGCTTGTCTAGCAAGCACAAGGCCCTGTGTTTGATTCCCGGCACCATGCCTCCACCCCACCCTGAAAAAAGAAAGAAAAATCTGGCTCACAGTATTTATCCTTTGGGCATGCCTGTGAGATGACAACATTTGTTAGCATTTCACATTCTTTACCAGGCTGGTCATTTGGATTCTCTGACAGAGGTTGATTTCCATTCATATTATTTGACATCAATATCTATTATCTACATCTGGTTCATTCTTTTGGGGGCTTACATTCATATATTTCTATTTATAATCAAGATCTTTATGCCCCTGTCAATGGACAGAGGAAAAGGAATTCTCACCCAAATGGGAAATGAGACATTTTCAAAGAAAATCTCTCTAAACCAGATTAGACCTATTTTTATCCTAATAACTTTATTTTTTCATTTTGTCTAAGTTCCTCTTGGTATTTACCAAAACCTTGAATAAGTGGTCACCTGATTTTCCATCCTTCTGCTGAGACCACTTTAGCCATCCTATAATGGATATGATGTTACAAATACATGTGCATTGATAACCCAGATGTTATTTGTACACTTGAAGTATGATATCTTTACTTCTCTGTCATCAAGCAAAGTAATTAAGAATAATCAAGTGGGTGTTAATTGGATATAATGAAACAATCTCCAGTCAGCCTGAGCCTACTATTTGCCTCCTACTAGTAATTATGAACACTAAACATTCGTGCTAATCTCCTTTTTCTTACAGAAGCTAAACAGAGATACAGTATTTACTCAGCTGATGGCTTGTTTTGTCTGCAACTTAGTCTGTTTTAAGCTAGAAAACTCATAATTTTCCAAGCTGTCACCAGCTGCTAGGCCCAGACCAGAGATGCAGGGTTCCTGGTGACAACAGTTCAGTGTATGTCATCTGAGAGAAAGGAACAGATATTAATTAAACTGACCTCTAGTTGCAACTGTACTTGGACATGTAAATGCCAAAAAGAAAATAAAAGAAAGGTTTAACTTTGTTGTACTCTAAAGTCCTTGGGAACCAGGAACTTGGATGCCCAGGGCTTCATAAGAAAGAAGAGAATCTCTGCATGTTACTCTCAGAACTCTCTCCCTTCCTCTCCAGAACTAACTGCAGGCCTCCACAGCCACAGTGCTGGGGACTGGCCTTTGATCATATTACTTCAGGAGCCTCGTTGGGCAACCATTACAGTAGGAAACTAAAAGTGTCTTATCGAGAGTGACCATTAGAAACATATTACTGGCTATTAAGCAGATGGTTAGATGTTTTTAAAGAGCTCTTACATAGTAATAGAATCCAGAGTCGTTGACTATATTTATTACTTTCCTAAGAAAGTGGAAAAAATAAAAAAGAGCAAATGTTTGTTCAGGAGGTGGAGGATTTCTTTCTCCCAGGACTGTAAGAAGGTCATACGTAGACTAAAAACTGGCAGCTGATGACTGCATTTTAAAACAGGTTTCTGAATAAGGTGATCAAAGTTCATTGCCTTTCTTCCTTATCATAGCCCCGGTGGGATTGCAAAGGAAGCCCCTCTGCCTGATGGTAGCACAAAGAAAAAAAAAAAAAGACATGCACATAGACTACAGATCAACAAACTTATTTCTGTAAGGGACGGGCATATTAGATATTACAGACCTGAAAGCATAAGTCACTACTCAGATTTGAACTTAAAGCATGGAAGTAGCCACAGATGACAGTAAATGAATGGGCATGGCTGTGTCCTAATAAAATTTTATTTACAACAGCAGGTAGCATCATGGTTTGGCTGATGGATCACAATTTGCCTACACTTGTGTTAGACACACAGAAACCTGCTAAGGTAGGGACGATGTTTCAAAGGAAACAAACTCACCCACCCACACTTCCATTAGTGTCTCCTATTTTAATTTACAAGCATGAAGAGATCTCATTTTTTTCTAACACATATATTTTTGAAAATGTGCTTGAATCAATATATTCTGTACTGCATCTTATGTTTCACTACTACATTATTTTTATGTAAACTTAAACCTAATTTTGGGACTGAAATATAACAGTTACTATCTCTCTCCAAAGCCTGTATTGTCACAGGACTTCACAAACACATTTTGCCACTGTTTATATAAATTATTTTTATATTCCTATATAAATTTGCATATTCATATATAAATTACATATGCATATGCAAATTTATCTCTTCTGTTTCCTCTGTTTATAATTTTGGATACTATGTTTTTTTAAAGTTTGACTCATCTATAATTATTTGGTAAATGAAATCTGTCCATTCTAGGACAGATTACAAATAGAAGCTGGTAACTTACTGCAACAGAGACATACTTTGGATATTATGAGGTCCAAAAGGACTTCGGTGAACTTCAGAGTAAAATGGGAAAACACAGTGACCTACAAGTGAAAAATCTTGGTCTGTTAGTCCCAATTCTTTTGCTAAATATCTGTGTGACTTAGGACATATTACTTAACCTCTCTGAGCCTCAAATGCCTCAGAAAAATGAGGGAACCGGAGCAGAAGATGGCTAGAGTCACCTTCAAAGATTTAATATTCTCTGATCAGTGGCTAGGAAACAACTTAATTAGCTCATTTGATTACAGGATAATACTAATGAGGCCAAAGGAGCAAGTTAAATAGCCATGCAAGGCTACCTAGCTTTAAACAGGGAAAAACACTGTCAAGCAGATTATAACTCAATTTGGTGGAGTGAGGAGTATGACTAGTTCGGTCCTTCTCAGTCAACAACACAGAAAACAGTTATTACAATAAGTCAGAAACAGACAAACAGTATCATTAATATTTACTATGACTGCTATACTTCACAATCAAGTATCTCGCCCTGCTTCTTTCCAGTTAGTTTGTGCAGGATAGTTTCTTCCCCGGTGTATAACAGGCCAGCCTGTTGTCCCACTACACATTACTGGAGTGCTGTGTATACTTGTGTGTGATTCACCATGTGAGCTCAACACACCCGAACCGGCCCACTCGCTGCTTAACGACAAATCCAGCAATAACACACTTAGGTGTTGGTAGGGTCAGCTTAGTGCAGAAGTCTCTAAATATGCCTGCACCATTTCTCTCCCATCTAGTTGCACAGTGCTAACCATTTACAGACCAGTGTCAATAAGAAGACGGGGACTCCTGGTTTTCACTTTCATTACACACACAAAAGATTTAAGCCACAGCTTAGAGACAAAAGAAAAACAAAATGAAACATGTTACCACCACATTTCTCCTCTTGTTTCAGGTCTTTCCCTATTTCCAAGGTGAACCAGGAAATAGTCTTTCCCTATTTCCTGATTTACCTTGGTAGATCCAACTACCCGTATGCTACATCATGGTTTTATTCCCTGATCTATTCGACATTTACTCCACAGCTTCTCTGAGGCTGGTCATGTTTAAGGCACTTGGGACTCAGCGGTGAATAAGACGGCTTGAGCCACTACACCAACAGTTTGGTGACTAACTCTGTAGGAGGCATGTCCTAGGCACACACATTGAGGCAATGTCCATAATAAGTTCCTAAAGTATAGAAAAAGTGTTTCTTGTCATCAGAAATTCTGCAATACATTTCCATACTCATTCAGTTCCAATTTATTAAACACCATTCACCACCCAATCTGATGGCTTAGGATGAGCAAACATGAGTGAGTCACGGCCCCTGCCCTCCAGGAGCTTGTGGCTTAGAGGACCCTTCCACGTGATCTTTTAGGTAGGGGGAGAACCAAAGGACCAACATCGTGTCTAAATCTACAGCTTCTCTGAGGCTGCCTATCTTGACATGGATGGCAATGTCAAGTGCTTCTACCTGAGCCTACAAGGGTCCACAGCAACAGGTACAGACCATGGCGTGCTCGAGCTGAGAGGGTCCTTGGAGACCTTTTAACATCCTACTGGTAAAAGTGCTGAGACCTGGAGTGGTGAGGCCACTTGATCAAAGTCAAACAACTGACAGGTGAAAATAAGCTCTACGTGGCTCATGTTCAAGGATTTAAGGATGCCGTGTTGGGTTTAGAGCTGGCAGGCACATTCAGGAACGGGGCCTGAGGCCTACAAACAACCCACGTCGGGCAGAATCATTTTAATCAAATAAACAGAAAGCAATGGGATGCAGTGACAACCTCACTAGATGAGGAAGCATACCCATGTCCTAAGAGGCCTTATGTACTCCTGCCATCCTGACCTGAGAAATAATGCTCATGACTCCCACAACCCAGAAGATGCCTTTCTGCTCCCAAGCTCTAATGTGTGAACATGACTCTTTTACTTTGAAGATCCAGACAACCTACTAGAAAAGGCAAATGGCTCAGAGTAAGCAGACAGAAATCCCAGAGTTACGGTCAGGTCCTGCATTGCTCCTTTACCACTGTGGCTGGGTTCCTGTAACAACGGCACCCAGAAACTTCCAACCCTGCTGGCTCCTGATCTGGCCTATAAGGCTACCCATGACCTCATCCTGCAGGCTCCAAGTCACACCAGCTTCTGAACTTGCTGGTTCTCCACCTGCCCTGCTTGAACCACAGGACTTGTGGTCTGGTGCAGTTTTTCCGTTAAAAACTTGGTCTCCTTGCCTATGATTCTGACTTTCCAGTCTCCAACAACCCTGAGAAGACAGCCCCTTGGATCCTATCCAAGACCACAGGACGACACTTCTGTTCAACTTTCTCATGCACAGCACTGGGGGCTTGTACAAGTTGTGCACAGTCCACACAACACCGCTCTGGACACATAAACAGACACACAGAATCACCAATCCTTCCAAGCTCTAGCACAACAGTAGAAGGCTCTCACTGAACTCAGTTATGAAATTTCCCATTAATTCAACACTCACCTACCCAAACCCAAGCACTCTTCAAATCCATTAATAAACTTCACTATTAGATATACAAATGCTTATTTACATAGTATAAACTGAGAACCAGATGGCCAAGGTAAACAGGAGAAATTAAAAACTCAAAAGCAGCTTTCAGAAGGTCAGAATTCCTCCTCATGCCTCCAATTTAACAACAAATGTCTCACAATGAATTGCTTGATGAGAACAGGGCTCTGCACTACAGCGAGAATTTTTCTTTTATTTGGCAAGCAATGAAATCATTAACGTAATATATCACCATCCCCGCTAACAGAATCTCCCCGTGTCATCTCTTTCACTGTACATGCAAGCAGAAGACACACATCTATTGTCTCTTCCTTCTGGAAGTTGTAAATGTAGGGAAATTGTCATCATTAAATTGAATATAATGATCCTCTTCCCTGGCTCCCCCTTTTATTGTCTCACTCTGTACCTTGGCTCTGCCTGACACATACCTTGTAAATGTCAACACACAAGCATGTCCTCAAGACCAATGGGCAGAAAGTTCTGATTACCAGCAAAAATCCATCATGTGATACCCACCACTCACCCCTGCAACAAGAGGAAATGATAATTGCTTTGCCACACAAGGTGGAGAAGCTCGACCTCCAAGTGTCTCTGGTGGTATTAACATGTAATGAAGGAGGGTGCAGACAAAGGCCACTGCCGAACACACCAGGGATGCCATCGTCCAGCCTCACCTCCTGGCATGCTGCGGAGGGACATGAGCCGCTCTAATTATCAGCCTGCCCTTCATCTCCAACATCTTAACCCAGGGCCTGCCTGGCTCCATTTTAGGATCCTCTCACAAGGCCAAGATAAATCCCAGAAAATTCTTGTTCAGCAGTTATAGAGGGCTCAGACCAGAAAGCCAGTGTGTATGGTGAAAGAGGCAGGACTGTAGCTCCCGAAATCTGTGCAGAAAGGGCCTGGCTGGTTTGCTGCAAGGGGCAAGGGGCAATGGGTAGCTGAGATGTCATCAGCAGTTAGCTCAAGAGGTCAAAACGAGAGCTTGAGGCAACCAGTGTGCTGAGCCAGCAAGGAGAAGGAGGCGGTCAGCCAACCTGAGGGACTGCGTGGAGGCCTCACTGTCCACGAGATGTCAGGGGCTGTCATTGGGGCACAAGGACTGTTTGGCCTTGAGCATTAGTTACGTTATGTAAATTACGCTTAATGAAAGTGCAGCCTTGGTCTATAAAAACTTAACAATGCATTTGTCTTCATTTGAGCATTCCCAGCAGCCACCGCCTCCCTTTACAGACCATAATAACCGTGCTTTCCCCGCATGTCCCTGTCCTCCACAGCTACCATCAGGAGGGCCCCAGAAGCAGGAGAAGAATTGGCTTACACTTAACAAGACAAATGTGCCATCGCGGAGTAGGTGCGAGGTGGCCCCAGCATGCACGCAGGCCGGGGAGCAGATGTAGCCGGGCCCATTTCCCTCCCAAGGCCCTCTGTGCTAACAATGGGCAGACGGCTGAAAGCTCCAACCCGCCTGGGTATTCCCGAGAGCTGGATGTCACCTCTGGCTCATCATCAGGTGAGTACTAAGCACCTTCTGTATACACACCACACGGCAAAGACATACATCTGTCTCTTTACACAAGTCACAAACAGGGAACCGTTTCCGCCTCTTTCTAAAACACTGTGTGGCAAACTGTACGTGCTAGAGAGCTGCTCTTCTCAGTGCCAGTCCATCCGCTTTGAAGAAGAGATCTCAAAAGAAAAAGAAGTCAGTTTGAAATCCTGAGCTGAAGGTTTCAGTGCAGGTCCCCAGAGGGAAGAGGAAAGGAACTGTGATTACCTTACCGTGACAGGAGGAAGCCTGGGTTTGGCTTGCCTTGAATAGTCTTCACAATTATTGGACATCTGAAGAAATGAACGTCCTTGTCACAGCCTGTAAGGCCTTCCACAGACTGACCTCACCCCTCCCAGGTTTGGCTCTCTCCCTGTCACTCACTCAGGAGCCAGATGACACGTTCCCTCACCAGGGAAGCCTTTGCAGACCTCCTGAAGTCAAGTGAGAGCCCTCCCTCAGTAGCACCATGTCACTTCTCTCCTCAGCCTTGTCCCTGCTGTGAGCCAACAGTGTTTCTGCCAGTGACTGTGTGTGTGATGATTTAATGACCTTCCCCTCCATTGGGCAGGGAGCTCTTTGAGGATGGCAGCTATGGCCCTTTTCCTTACCACCAAATCCTCAGCACCAAGCACACATTGCCTGGTTGAAAGCAATAACTCACTACATGCAGACCTATATACTTCTATACTTACTGATCACTTCTTCTCCATGACCTTGGGGAAAAGTTCCAAGAAAAAATGTGCTATGCTCACTGGACAGGAAGAAATGAATGATCCCCAACAGTGACTGAACACTAGAAAGAGTTACCAAGAGAAGCCAGGGGGATTCCAGACAACATCTTCAGGAAGGGAGCATCACTTCCAAACAGGTCAGCAGACGGATAGGTTGGGCAACCTTTCCAACCTTGCTGTTCCCATATTTTCTGTCCTGGCTACCTGACTGTACAGCCATGGTGGCCACATCCATCACAAGGCCTGGAAGCATTTCTACTGCAGTGCAAAACCAAGGCCTTTACCTCCACTCTTTATCCTGCCTCTGAGGTCCCAGGAAGAAAATGGATCCCTTGTTTTCCAGGCAGCAAAATACAAACTATAACTATACCAAAGCACCAGGCCTGGCAAATATTGCTTCCTGGAAGTCAAAAGCCAACATTAGTTGGTTGCTCTGCCCCAAAACCTAGAAGGGAAAAGGAAAAGTCCCCAGTAAGAGGATGTACAGTCAGCTCTCCATATCATCAGGCTCCCTTTCTGTGAGTTAGCCAATTCAGGAAAAAAAATAGTATCTACACTGAACATGTACATTTTTCTTGTTGTTATTCCTAAATAATATGGCATAACAACTATTTACGTGGCATTAACATTGTGTTAGGCATTATAAGAAACTTAGAGATGATTTAAAGTGCATAGGAAGATGTGGTAAGTTATACCTAACTAGTGTGCCATTTTGTATATAAGGGATTTGAGTCTCCATGGATTCTGTAACCTGCCTCCTATAGATGATAAGAGGTGACTGTCCCTTCTCTCTTCTCTCTCACCTAGCTAACAAAGGTGTTTTAGTGGATTACTTAGCTGGAATTTTCTGGAAAAAGAGATTATCCCAATTTGTTCATTTCACAAAGGAATTGTATGAATCGTATTTGACCCCTGTTTTTCCAATCCAGGGTCTGAATTTAGCCAGCTTTGAAAATGTTTTAGGGCTTACACAGAAATTTGTAAAATGTCAGTGTGAAAATTTTAATTGAGTTATTAGCAATATCTCTTCATTGAATGACCTTTTAGCACTCCTTATAACATATCGCCTCCATTTACTACCTTCTGGCTGACAGTTTCTAACATATTCCTTCTTCCTAGATGATATCATCTGTCCTTGGGTGGAATTAACTACAGCACTCTACATTCAGAAACTGACATTAATCCATAACCCCCAGATTTGTAACAGCTGCTGGTATAAACACTTTCCATACATTGGGTTTTAACAATGACTGGTAGAAATGCACAGTATTCATTGGACACTGATGACATGCAAACAAAGGAATCAGAATGACAAACAGCAATGATTTCGGGGATAAACACTTTAAAATTAGCTTAAATATTATACCTACTGCAAAGATGTAAGAGAATATTGATAGCATCATGTGAATTGTATATTGCTCGCAAGAATCACACAAGTAGAAGTTAATCAGTTAATCATAAGAGGTAATGATAAGGATGAATAGCAAACTGGTCGGTTGAGTAACTTTCTGATGCCTGATGAGGAAATACAAGAAAGATTCCCATAGTCTTCGTAACCCAACCATTTTGCATCACTGTAAGAAATGGAAAAAGTAAATCAACAGGGCATAAGTACAGAAGGATACAGTCACAGCTGAGAATCACCAAGCAGGAAAGAGACAAATAAAAACTCTTCTCCCAAATTACTTAACTCCGGTGGCTTTTCCTAAGATCTCAAGGCACCCAAACCCTAGATCACGGTGTGAAAAGGACCAACAAAAGTGCTGCTTGCCCTTGACCGACCCCCAGTCCCTCTCCCAGACTTCACATTCTGCTGGAAATAGACACGACCACATCACAGCTCCCAGGCAGCAAATATCTGTATTTTCCACCACTGGCAGTTTTTCCATCCACACTGTGGTGACATTTAGAATCTAAGGCAGTGATGGCTATTGTACACGCCAGACTGCTGATGTGGGTCCTGGGCTTGAGGTGGCTGATCACGGACGTGTGACTACCCTTGCTGTGTGGTGGGACTCACTGGCAGGAAGAGGGACTTTCCATGCAAATGACCTCTGGAAGCAAAATCCTGCCATAGCCAGGTGGGCATTCAGGAACTCTGGGCCTTTTCCTGGTGCCTCAGTCCTGTGGTCCTTCCACTCTGGACCCTGGAACTTTGCAAGACAATGACAGCCATTCACTGCCACCACCTCACCTCACTGTGATGGCAAGTATCAGTATGGAGGCTGCGCCCAGGGGGCAGGAGGGTGAGGACTCACCTGAACTAGAGGATGCCCCCAGATGAGAAGCAGTAACACAGAAAGCAGCCCTGGGTAAGTGTGAGACAAGCATCCCCGTCCCCTGGCCTAGATTTGCAAAGTGCTGAGCATCCAGAAGGCAGTCCTGGTGCTGAGAGTTCATGGAAGCAGGAGCCACCTAGCAAGGGCGCACAGGCGAACTGGATCACACAGACCTGACAGCTCCCAGAGCACTGTGAGCTACCAGCCAAGTTCAAGTGATAACCTGGGACTCCATAAGCCGGTCTGCAAGAAACTCCTGGTATTCCCTTGCTATCCCGGGGTCATCTGGGAAAAACAGCCTCAGTCTGTTGTGTTTATGCTAAGGACAGAGAAAACACCACTGACCAGGAAAATCCTGGCAATTAGATCATCAGCCTCTCCCCTCCAAGACATTCTCACTACGGATGGTTCAGAGTTTTGCTTTTATAGACAAGGTGCTATATCTGTACATACCTTGAAGTATTCAAAACATACCCCTTCCTATCATCTGCTAGTTTGCCTGTTAGACTAACTTAAACCCAGTTGCTAGGTCTAATTATTTATAGCCTTCAAGCACCATGTCTCACGCACCCATTTGTCCACCCAACTTAGTGGGAGCCCAGCACTCATTTATCCACTCAATTGTTAGTGTGAGCCCTGCTGTGCACTACCTGGGGGAGCTATGAGCAGGAGCAGGATGGGACTTGGGTGACCCAGGAGCTCACATGCAAATCAAGACAAAGCTGGAGACACAACTTTACTAAGATGGGGATGTGACTCATTGGTGGGAATCTGAGGGGCTGCATCAGCCCTAGTGAGGGAAGTATTTCAGTTTAGGGGGACACTTGGAAGGATGCTTAAATCACAGCCAGAAGCCAGATGCCTCCATTGCCTACACAGAAGGCCAACCCACAGCAGAGGACCAGGTGGCAGGAAGAGATTCAGGCAAGCGGTCACAAGAAGGTGAGTTTCCCTCTCCAAGGAAAGAGGACTACAGCCCAGCCAGGACCCTCCTGGCCTTGACTGATGGAAGGCTGTGATAGTGGTGACTATAAACTGGAAAATCCCACCAAAACGAACATGAAGCAGTTTGGAGATGCAGTAGCAACTTCTGTCCCTGGCTTCCTCTTAACCAGCTGGCCTGGGTGACCACCACTCCTCCCTACCT
The DNA here is from genome assembly GCA_004026905.1 of Hystrix cristata. Classification (NCBI taxonomy): domain Eukaryota; kingdom Metazoa; phylum Chordata; class Mammalia; order Rodentia; family Hystricidae; genus Hystrix; species Hystrix cristata. The sequence goes on from PVJO010009896.1 coordinate 38,941, forward strand.
CTCTGAGCCACTGGCCACAGTGAGGTGAGTCCTGACAGCTACATTCTGTCCTCTACTGCCTTCCAGAAGAGTGGGACTGCAGGATGGTCAAGCCACGGTACTGCTCTGCAGAGTATCTTGGAGGATGTGGCCGTGACACTGAAATATCATTTCCGGTTATATCCCTGCCTGTCTGCAGCAACACACACAGGTGTGGCTATGTGCTAACTGAGCTGAGTGGACAAAAGGATGGAGGGCAAGGCAAGGTGCGTAGCCCTGCTTCTTCCCCTTCGTCTCAGTGTGTGGAGCAGGGGACTTCACCTTCCATCATTTATCCTTTGTCATTAATACGCACTGGTATAATCTATCTATCTATCTATCTATCTATCTATATATGTATATATGTATATATATACATACATACATATATATATATATATATATATATATATATAAATAAATAAAACCATAAGCTCACTGGATGGCTTTGCTCTTCTAACAACGCTGTTAAAAACTGTGCCAACACTTTACAGCACAGTATTATAGAAACAGCACTAAATTATGGAGTGAAAATTCTGGGTCTTTCTCAAACTTAACTGTGCCTTTTATCATCAGTGTGACCTTCGACAAGTCACTAAAATCCTTGGGCCTCCTGTTTCCTCATCTGTGAGGTTGGTTCCCTACTGTGGGACGGACCAAAATCACAGAATTGCTGCAAGTATCACCCAATGTAACAGAGAGGAAAGTGTTTTATAAATGGAACTTGTTGTCTCTGCACTGTGCTGTCCTGTTTCAAATCTCATCCCATGGAGTCACACAAGTGTCCAGCTGGCCTGCCCTTTTCCTCTTTTCTGAGAATGTCTGGGATGCTACTGCTCAAGATCCTTCTTTTCCTATTTTGCTTTTTAGAGTCATGGCCCAAAAGATCATATCTATCCTTCTGATACATTCTCTCTAAAGTGTAAGGTACTATCATCTCCTCTAGCTCTTCTTGGTTACAAATGAGCTTGGACGCCCTTTTTTTCTTTCCACTTTTACTTAATTTCTCATTATTGCTCAGCATTAAGTCCAAGGTATATGTCCTCTTCAATGAAGCATCTTTCATTGGGCCACCTCCCAGTTTCAAAGAGGCTTGCTGGGGGTGAGAAGGATATGGTGACGATGGTAACAGGGGGAAAAGACATATGTGGATCTCTGAAACACTTCACCTTCCACCAGTGGGCAGAGAGAGAAACAAGAGAGGTGCTGCTTAATCCTGAGAATCCATCACGTGGCCATTGACCCCTTCCTGGAGCCTCCCTCCCCTAACCCCACATCAGCTCTGATGCTATACAGCGACAGGAGAGTCATGGTTAGTCATGATTCTGCCACCTCTCCTTGCTACTACTGCCTGCTGATGATATTAGCTGGAAGACAGCCGAAGCTTAGAGAAAAAAACTAACCAAAATGATCCTAAAGCCATTTGGAAATACATGAGCATGATCAACACACTAAATAATAATTACTCACATTAGTATTCTCTGCCAATCTTCATATGCAGGGCATAAACGTAACCTGCTCCAAACGAATCACCTGGTTTTAAACACCTGAGAGTCATAGTCCTACGAGTCTGACAAAGTAACCCACATATCTCATACCTCGGGTGTATAACAAAGACACTGCTGTGCACTGAAACCCCAAAGAACAAAGCCAGCTGAAATTTTTAAACATTTACTCTAAACTTTTCATTATGGCTTATACTCTTCTCAAATATTTCATCAAGGCTTTTTTCCTCTCTGTGGTTTAAATCTCAGTCACTAAAAGGAATGATTCCAAAGCAATAATGTAGAAACAAAAGGGGAGATTAAATACAAATTAAGCTTTCATTTGTACTGTTTTTCCAGACTGAATTAAAGTGATTGAGCTAACTTTGGTGTAAAGTAAATTTTACAGCTGTTAAAAATGATAGAATGTAAATTGGATTATACTATTTAAATATTTTACAAATAATTGAAATGGCATTCTTATAAGTTATGTTCCAATATTCATGTTCAAACATAGTAGATCATGCTGACTGGCTCCCAATATATATCTTTCCTTCTGCTTGATATTTCTTCCATTACTAAAATGAAACTTAAGGAAATTCACACAAAGATAGGTCAGAGGGCACCAGTTAAAATGATGTGAATGCAAAGGCATGATGATATAATTTAACCTGTTCAAATTAATTCATTCCAACCGATATTTATTGATTACGGGGCACTGAGCAAGGTGCTAGATACAATGAGGGAGTAACCAGCCTTGCCCAGAGGGTACTTACTGTCTCTAACAGGGGAAAAAGACAAGCCAGATGAAATCACACTACATAAAGCAGAATAATTATGCATGCGTGACTGACCGCATGGGGAGGTGCTGGTTTAAGGGGCAGGCCGGGAAAGATCTTATGGAAATGATAGCATGAAAGCTTGCTCTTGAAGGATAGATACCATCTCCAAGGTAAACAGGTACACCGTTTTATGAAGCATGTATAAGGAGCAGGGGGCAATAAACAGCATCAATTTGTGGGAATGAGAACACAAGTGACACAGCTGGCGAAGAGAGACTAGACCAAGTCAGAAAGCAAGCACACAAGCCCAGAAAAGTAATGAGACATTCTGTCAATCTTTCAACCAACGTTTATTGATTATTCATGTGCCAATAAGATCTGTGAGAGAATACAAAGAAAATAAAGCAAGATCACTTGCCTCAGGGAAATTATATTTTTGCAGTTAAAAACCTATAAATAAATGAAAGCAGAAAGGAAGAAGTACCATACAGTGTTAAAGATAAGGTGTTTTGTAAAGTTAGTGGAGGAACAGGTCATCACTCAGCAATGACAAGAAGGATGTCTTGAAATATGACTACATGAAGATGAACATGTTCATCATTCATTAAAATACACATTTACATTCAGTTTCCTCATATGTCGGATATTGAGCAAAATAATGGAGAAACAAAGATGAACAAGACAGAGTCCCTGCCCTTAAGGAACACAGCTTAACTAGCACAGAGGGTGAAGGCGAGTGAGGGAAGGAAATGGGGAAGAGCAGCAAGAGTCAACTCGAAGCCCAGGAGCTCGGGACACACTCAATCTTACCCTGGGGAGGCTTGGAAGCCACTGAATATGCCAGGCAGAAACTTTCAGAAGACTGGACTGTGTCTCAGTTTGAATCCCCTCAAAGTGGGACCTGAGATGAGGACACGGATGTAGGAATATTGTTTAGAACAAGACCTGAAAGAGCAGAAAAGAGAAAGAGAAGACGGAAAATGCAGGATTAGGGGCACTGTCAAGGTCACCGCTCTTGGCAATGGGGTATGATTCCTTCTCCTGTACATGTGCAAAGCATGAAGAAGGCCTCCTTCAAAGGACACATGCCAGTAGAGGGGCAGGGTGGGCCCAGAATCAGGTTGACAAAGGTCTAAGGAAAAAGGAAGGGTTTTTTCCAATGGAGTTCCTTAATCATAGAATGTGATTTCTGCGACTCCAGTTCTTCCTCTGATGATGCACAACTAGTACCTTTCTGCATGCACAGAAGTCAATTCCTTATACAAAACTGACTCCTTAGGACAGGGCCAGCAAACTTTTTTCATAAAGTACCATATGGTCTCTCTGACAGCTACTCGTGTCCTGTGTTGTGGTGCCAAAATGAATGGGTGTGGCCATGTTCCAATAGAGTTTTGTTTATGGATGCTGAAATCTGAAGTTCATATATTTTTTGTGCATCAAGAATTATTCTTTCTAAAACCTTTTAAAAATACAAAAACCATTCTTGGCCCAAGAACTCTACAAAAACACATTGTGGGCAAATACAGATTTCAGGCAGGTGGCAGCTCCTCCTTCCCAAGGCCATTGGAACTTAGTTACCACCCTCAATGAAAGCCCCTCAGTGAAAAACATTGAAGACGCTTCAAGCAAACGAGGAAGGAAGGAAGAAAGGACAACTGTGTGAGGAGGAGCATAGATCAAGTATTTGTTTGTTTTCAGAGCAGAGAAAGTTCATGCAGTGTAAGAGGTGAACAGGAAATTATGTCTGCACAGGAAGAATTGAAGATACATGAGAACATGGAGGAAAATGGCAGACCAAAGTCCTAGAGGAAGCAGGAAGAGGCAGGATAGAGCAGAGAGCCTGAGCAGCGAAGAGGCACACAATATTCCCTGTGAGGGAAGGTGAGACAGGGTAGAGAGGCTCGAACCAGATTATGAAGGACCTAAAGTGCCAACCCGAAGAGGTCACACTTCATTAGGTGAGCAATGAGGAGCTCCAGGGAGTGTTTACACGGAGGAGTACAGCCCGGGAGTTGGTGTTTCCCTGGGTCTGCCCACCGCAGGCCGAACAGATAATGAACACTCTGTGTATACATATTTGCATAATGGGAGGTGTGACCAGAATACAAGAAGCTGAAAATATGTGATAACAGACAGTCTTGCTCCAAAACCTGCTGCAAAAGGCATCCTGGTAAGGAAGATAAGACAAACTGAGATACTCAAGGACAGTGAGTTCCACACATCGTACAGAAAAGTGACCTGACCCTCAAGAATCTAAACATGCATGGAGCAAGAGTCCACGAGCAGAGCCGAGAGCAGGTTGAAGTCGGGAGTGGGGTGGAGTATGGTAACCAGATAGGCTCCAGCCTTAGCTTCTTTATTCACCAACTGCAGGAGGCTGGCACAGGTAAATTAACTCCTCTGGGCCTCGGTTTCCTCAGGATCTATGGAGGTGAGATGCAGACATCCTGGGTGAGGTGGCACCTTGGGTGGACCTTGATGGTGAGCTAGGGTGGGACAGGCAGAGGAGGGACAGCACAAACTGCACATGATCCTTTCAGTTACTCTAGGCATCTGGATCACTGAGCGAAAGACCAGGAAAGTAGGAGAGGCTCAGAAATACCTTGCCAATAACAGTCTAAGAAAGATGGGGAAAAAACATGAACTTTTTGTCTCCCCTGTACAATTGCCCAAATGAAATTCTCTTTCCAGTTTTGTAGCTGATATACAAAAGACACAATATTAAGTAAAATCAGAGTTAACATGCAAAGCTATATTGGTAAAGCAGTAGAAACAACACCAAAACCTTACATTCATTTCTATTGACTCCGTGGTCTACAGAATACTCATGTGATACAGGTAAGAGCAGTATGATGACCCCAGTTTCACAGAAGGAAAAAGGGATGGGGCTCAGAGGGGTTAGGTGACCAACCTGCAGGTACACAGCTACTCAGTGTTAAAGAAGGATTGGTGTAGGAGCCTGGGTTGCTTGCCCCAGGGTCCACATTGGTTTCACCACACCCGCTTTACCTCCCAGTTGAATATAACCATGAACTTATGATCCTCCGGATGTCAGCATCTTTCTGTCAAAAGGGACAGCCAATGCCTTTTCGCGCTGACTAAAGGAAGATAACCACAAAGCATAAAATCACAGGCCTGAGGTCCACCTGCTGCCTTTGGGATGAATTCAGCCCACCAGCTATTTTTGTACAGCCTGAAAACTATATATGGTTTTTATGTTTTTAAGTGGAGGAGAAGAATCAGAGGGGGAATTCTTTCTCATGACTTGGGAAACTATAAGAAGTTCAGTTTGTTACATTCATGACGGACTGCGGCTATATTTGTGGTATGACAGGATTGAGTACAGGCAGCAGAGACAGTGGACCCCGCAAAGCCAAAGATATTGACTAGCTGGCCCTTTCCTCAGGCCCTTTCACAGGCATAGATCTGCATATTGCCGTAAGATCAAACCAGGGAGTTAAAGAAGGGAACCGCATTAGAAAACAGAACCCCAAAGTCCTGAGTCCTCCCTCAGATTTTACGTATCTTGCTTACGAAAATAGGGTTTTGAGGGATAAATTCTCAAAGAGCTGGTACCCCCCACTGGGTGCTGATGGGGTTCATTTCACAGCTTCATGACTCGAACTGCTTCCACGGTGCCTTTAATCTCTCTCCCCCAACCCTTCCTACCTCTCTACACAGGGTGAACCTCATTGCTCCTAGGAACGAAGACGCTCCCGCGTCAGCTGTAAAATCTGTATCTCACTTCCTCAGACAAGTGGATATTTATTGACAGGGTGTGGGACACAAAGAAAGGAGAGAAGCTGCCTGTCCAGAAGGCAGTAACCTTGGTGGAGATGCAATGTCACCAGCCCCAAACCATCATTCTCACAGATGTACAGCATATTATTTAAAGGGAAACAAATATCAGCCACTGAATGTCACGGCAAGGACACATCTCCTGCCTCTTAACTAAACTTATCAGAGCTCCAGTTTAATATGGCTCCTTTTTCATCCTCCCCTCAAATTCATCTTCCTGGGCAGCTCTTGACACCACCAGCAAACAGTCAAGACGAAGATTTAGTGACGGAAGCTCCAAACAGATCTAGATTTATTGACATGTGGGGCCGGCTTTCTCAGGAGCTGCAGTACACAGGATTAATTTTAACCGTTCCTTAATGTTCAGCCCTGCTTTGCAAGTATCCAAATGCCGGGCTGCTTGCACGGTTCTGTGGGCGAGGTCAATTTTCAGCAGGAGCAGGGTACTTGGCAATGGCTTGAGCTTTCTCTAATCCAGCCAGCCAGGCTAATTGATACGCCTGGTTTTCAGCACGAGTGCAGAATTTGGGCAAACTTCTTGCCTGAACCCCCACTCTTCTCGTGCCCTCAGAGCTGCCCCTGCCTTTCTCTGAGACCAGCAAAGAATTAGGAAAACCAGCAAGCAATCTTGGCAGCTGCAAGATTGGGGTCCATCTCCCCACAGGCCTACACACGTTTCCATTTCAGAGGCCAGAGAAAGACAGCAGCCAGCTAGTGTCCTAATGGGAGAACTGTGTATGCTCTACAGTCCTGGGCTACCGGGATGAGCTTTGCCCACTTCCTGTAGGGACATCTGATGAGCCTACTTGTTGGGCCGCAATACGGAGCAGAGACCGCAAGCTGGGCCCTGGACACCCACTGGCTGCAGCAAAGCAAAGTGTCCCTCTCTAACCCCTCCCTGCTGGCCCCTCTCTCCCCACACTGCCAGTCACCCCAGGACGCAGGCTGACACAAGAGGTGCACACTCTGGGCCCATGCAGGTGCCATGAGCAGGGGCATAAAAACTGAACAGAGGAAGAGAAGAAATAAAATCTCTATCAATTCTTTCCTAACACTAAAGAACAAATTTGCAAAGCTCTGTTAAAAGATTAACTGCTAAATGAAAAAGAGCTACTAGATGTAAATTTAAAAGTCCAAAAACACCCAAGAGGCATAACTATAATTATTGCTGAGGGAAGCTCTTTAAGACTAAAAATACATTTCCATTAACAATCAAAATTAGTTTTCATTGCTTTTTTCTTGAGCTTTCAGTGAATAACCTTTGATGGTAGTACATGATAATGATTCATTAGTAAAAGTGAATTTGTATTGCAGAAGTACATACTGAAAAAAAATTAGCCAAGAAATTATTCCTCCATATAAGTCAAATAGGAGGAAAAGGGAATATTTTTAATATGAGTAATGACGTCCCATAAAAGCTAACCCAGACAGCAGGTACCCACTTGAGTATCCCTGGCTAACAGAGCTGACAAACAAGCTTCATCCAAATCTCTAGTGACTAAGAGGAACCAAGACTGCAACGGAATATCTTTTTTTTTAAATTCCGGCTAAAAGAAGTATAAGGAAAAGACATTACGGCGCCTCAATATTTCCATAGCTTTTAATCACCACTAAGGTGCGTCTGAATGACAGGTAAAGAACAGGTGAGTCACGATTCACTTTTTCATGCATTTATTGAGGTATATTTGCATAGTGAAACACACAGATTTTAAGTGTACTATCTGATAAGTTTTGACAAAGCCTGCACTCGTGAAGCCAGCTCAGTCAAGATCTAGAATGTTTCTAATTTCTACCATCCCATGGTAACCTCATGCTCTCTCTAGGAGAAACTATTGTTCTGATTTCTGTCACTCTAGATTTATGCTACAATGTCACATACATAGAATCATATACTAAGTCCTCTTTTGTGCAGGATTTAATTCACTTAGTATAATATTTTTGAGATTGATCTTGTTTTTTCTAATCTTAGCTATGTAAAATTTTCAGAGGCCAAATGATTTGGGGAGAAAAAATGACAAACAACAGCATTATCAAAGATGAGGGAAAAAGAGGGGAAAAAAAGCCCAGGCATATTTTCCTAGAAATGTGTTAAGCAGTGGAGGAAACACTGGAGGTTTTTTTTTTTTTTTAATGTCATAAATCATCCTGAAAGGCACTGGAAATTCTGTGATGATCTCTAATTCACGAACCTATCATAGGGAAGTGTGATATAATGGTGAGCTGTACATAATTCATAATTCTAAACCTAATTATGATGAGTGGCCTAGAAATTTGATTAAAAATCATTAGTTCTGCTAAAAAGCCTCAAAACAAAAATGAACATATAGAAAGGATAAAACTGTTTGGCTAGACAGATTATTCTTTGAAAATCTGAAGCAAGATGATAAAAGTAAATTATTTTGAAGAATCACTGCCAAACTGTAAAGTATAAAAATGCAAATGCTGACTTGCTGGTACTAGGGTGGAATGCGTGGTTTGCATTAAACCATGAAGGTGAAATACATAGCTTTATACCACAGACAAACAATGAGGCAATTATAAGGGTGGAGATTATTTTTCCTAAGAATATGACAAAATAGTAGCTTTTTGACTGACTAGGTGGGGAAAATCCCCTGGGACCAAGAATCAAGGAGCTTGGGGTTCCTCTGGGTCTCTGTCCCTTGGGAAGGGTGAGGATCTACATCCAGAGCATCAGGAAGTCACAAAGCAGAATCTGTTCCAGTCCTCTGCTTATGCAGCACATCCTGCTTCCTTCAGAGACTTTCACATCTATTATTTATCTCTTCTTTGCAACTACACTTAGTAGTTTCTCATTATTTATTGTAATGCTTCAGAACATCTACAGTGACAGTTCAAACATCATCTCAGCTGGTTCTCAACAGGAATTTAAAAGCAGGTAGAGACTTGGCCTTGTTGAGAGTCTAGTCTTTTGCCAAAGTCCTAAGGCTATTCGGTAGCACACTTGGGGCTAGAAAATGTCTTTTATTTCTAATCCATTGTCTAGGTCAATAATATATCATGCTGCAGATAGATAATCTCAAACCCAAACCACAGGTAAGAAGACTGAGGCTAAGTGAAGTTAATCCTTAGAACCTAGCTAATGGCAGATATGAAATGAAAACATTTTAAAAAATAGTATATAAGAAAAGTCAATTTTCAGGATTAAACTTTAGACCGCAATGAATCCTTCTATATCTTAGCTAGAGCATATCCTAGATCCTTCTAGAAGCGCTTGTCCTGCAAAATCCAAATGACCATTAATCATGATGTGTGATTAAGAAAGCAAGATTAGTATGACACAGTTCTGAGTGTGACTGGGTGGCTTATGGAAGTGTGGCCTCAGGGTCTATGTCTGGCCTCTTACCCTCTCCTTTCCCTCACTGTTCCTCTGCTCTGCTTTCCCAGCTGCCATGAACCAAGCAGTTTTGCTCTGCCATGTTCTTTCAACATGATGTTTGTTCCCTGGAACCAGATAACCATGGACTGAATCCCCTTAAAACATGAGCTAAATTGAACCTCTCCTCCTTTAAAAGGTGGGTGTCAGGCATTGTGTCCAGCAACACAAAGCTGACTAATATACCAAACTGAAGTCAGGGTCCTTCTTGGAAAGTAACTTCACCTTCCCAACATACCGGATCACCATGTACCATGCGTTGGAGTTCCAGAAAATGGCATCTAATAAATGATATGCCTGTACCTAGCCCAGAGGATTTTACCAGTTGTTTTAATTTTCACAACAGCCATATAGGGTAAGAGCTAATATGATCCTCATTCTACAGGTGCAGAAGCTGAAGCACAAAGAGGCAAACACCTCGACCGAGACCACATGGCAATAAGCAACACAGCTGAGATCTGAAACTGCCACTGGGGCTCCAGAGTCCACGTCCTTCACCACCAGGCTATACAGAAAGTGCTAATCTACAAAACACCAGATCATGCTCAAACTCATTACGCCAACGGGTATGAGGGTGGCAGAGAATGTTCTACCATCTAAAATATAGATACAACATATATTTTTTATTTCAGAGAGGGGGCTTATATTTATATGTGCAAAGAGATTAAATAAATCATGATTACAACAGTAAACATGTAAATTCTGATCAATAACTACTTGCCTTCCCCTCCCCCCAACGCTAACAGCTGCAATAAAGCTTTAACTGTAAAGCGATGCACAACCAGCCATAAAAGTATGTAAAATAAATGAGGATAACATAATGAGGGAATCCAACATTCATCTCATAAATATAACATAACGACCACAACTAAAATGTCAGAGAATCTAATAAATCAATATGGTAGGACAGAGCTATCTTTATGTTCAGAATACATAAAAAATATATTTATATGCAGGGTTAGTTTTTTTTTTTTTTTAAGCCAGGACCAAACAAAAAAAATTATGAGGAATTTAACCCTTTGTTGACTTAGACCCTCTGGCTTGACAATGGTATTTTCAACACTCCACTGGGTTCCCTCACAGCATTTCATGGTAAGAAACACGCTCCTCCAAATCTGCACAGAAGGTGGAAGATACCAAGGTAATATGCAAATGCCCCTGGAAAGGAAGCAAACAGGAAAACATCCTGAGGGTACTTTGAAAAGGATCAATTACAGGCCTTGGCTTACAATACTTTTGATCGTGGTGATTTCTGGAACTTCCAGCTCATTTTATTAGTGCCAACAAACCCTGGGAGGCTTAGTTATTTCCCTGTTAATGCAGTAGCGATTGATGTGGATAAATCCCATAAATACTAATGAGGGTGACACAAGTAAATCTCCCCTGAATTAATGAGAAGAGAGTCTTCTGTACTGACCAACACATTGCCTAATGGCTTAAAATGATGGATTTATACATTCTTCCAGGTGCCCCTGTGCACACAAGCTGCAGAAGCAAACACCATTACCTGGCCACTTTCTCCAGTGGATGCTTCTGGAGCTAGGGGACCTGATGGGAAGGAAACCAGCCCAAATGGAAAGGAACAAATATGTCTTCGTTCCGTCACTATCTCTTAATGAAATGGACACAACTGAACCAGGGTGATAAATAAGAGTTAAGAGTCTCCTGATATAGTCCCAAGTGCCAAAACACCAACTTCTTCAATATGAAAAAGAATCCTCTTGCATTAATCTGAGTTCTGTAAGTGTGTGTGTGTCTGTGTGTGTGGTTGTCTCAACTCAGTATTTTGGTTAACTACTGCTTTAATAACAAGTATAGTGGACTCAAACAATAACTATCTTACATGCCCATAATTCCATGGGCTAACAGGGGCTTGGCGGGGTGGTTCTTCTTCAGGTCTTATTTGAAGTCCTTCATGTAGTAGCAGATGGTAGGAGGGACTGAAATATCCAAGATAGCATCAATCACAGTTTGGGGGTCCTGATGGAGGTGATATGGCTAGGGGCTGTGATGTCTTTCTACATGGCTAGCTATAGCTTCATTAACCCAAAAAGTGGATTCTAAGACCAAATATTGCAAGAAGACTAGCTCCACTGTACAAATACAAAGTCTAGCTTGTATTTTACACCTGCTCACGTCCCATTGCCCAAGGCCAGAGTTGCACATAATGGACGACAGAAAGGTATAAACACTAGGAGGTATGATTCACTTGGAACCCCCAAAGTCACAGTTCACCACAACTAGCATCTCCCTCTTCCCAAAGGGAAAAAGATTGTTGCCAACAGAGTCACAAAGCCTAAGAAGCTGTCTTTTTTCTAGTTTTCCATTTTTAGTATTTAATGACCTAGTATATTAGCATCACATTACTATAGCAAATGCCTGAGATAATCAACTTATAAAGTGACAAGGTTTATTCTAGTTCACAGTTTTGGAGGTTTCAGTACGTGACTGGATGGCTCTGTCACTTTTGAGCCTGTGCAGGATCAACATATTACTGCAGAGAACATGCGGGAGAACAAAACCACTTACATCACAGTCAGGGAGCAAAAGAAAGAAAGGAGGGGGCTGGAGTCGCGCAATCCCCTCCACAGGAAAGGCCTGGGCGATCTACACATCTCCCACTGAGCTCCACCTCTTAAATGTCCCACCACCTCCCAATCCTGTCTCCCTGGAAACCCAGCTTTTAACATCAAGGTCCTTAGGGACCTCATTTAGTCAAGACCCGAACTATTAGCATCTCGTGTTCTGACTGTTGCTAGATTTAAGTACCATATGAAAGAAGGGAAAGTCAGGGAAGAACAAGGAGCATTTCACAATTCATAAACAAATACAGATCAAACTTTCATTTTTTAATTAGAAACAACTGGACATACTGACAATACAAATCAACTTGCAGCCAGTTCCATTCTGCACCTCGATTCTCTTAACACAAGAACTCCATGTAGCACTTATTCTCCCCTCCCACATGCTTGAAGGACCATCTGATCCCTCTCAAAGGACTAGCCCGAAATCTCTTTTTAAACGCAAACGGGTAAAGACTTCAGGACCTCCATAAATCTTACTCCAAAAAGTCTCCCTCAAAGATGCCATCCTTATATTCCTCTCTTTCACTGCAGTAACCCCGTGGGCTTGGTTAATAGTTCCCAAATCCTGTCGACCTGTTGGCATTCATCATCCATAAATAATTCGTATGGCATTTCAATTTTATCAAAGCACATACCATCTGATGCTGGAGACAGCTCTTCAAGGCAGGTAAGACAAAGATTTATTACCTTCATTGGACCAAAATAAAAACAAAGCCTGTACACATTATTATGTAGTTCTACTTTTTGTTGTGCTTTGTAGTTAACAAAATGCTACCTTATACACTATATTTAGATAAAAATCCCTTAATCTGCTGAGAGGTAGATGATAACATCCGTATGAACAGATGAGATACAGAAGTAAAACTCCCATCCCAAAGCCCACGGTCAATAGGAGGCAGGGTCAAGTCAGGATTCCTGGGCTATTCAACCCAATTCTTCCCAGTGTGTAACAGGGAGGGTGGTTTGTCTTTGGTCATAGAACCTGTGAGTGAATGAGAATTAGAACCTGTATCTTCTGACAGACGCCCCATCCTCCAATCAGTGTGGCCCCTATGCCTCAATTCAAACCTTCAAGTGAGAAGTGTCCTAATGATGGTGATAAAATGGACCACAAAGCAACAGTGAGCTTTGAGGGGACAATAAGAAATGTCTTCATGACCTCATTTTCTAGGAACTGAGGAACTTGGGCTCTACAGAATGCATCTGGGCTGAAACTGGTGACACGAAATGCAGCTGCCCATGGTGACCTCTGGGGCTCCCCTTGCAAACTTCATGAATTGGCGCTCAACCAGCTTAGACACTATTTTAATACTTCTGATAGCAAACAAATAGACAAATAGATTATGGAACAGAAGAGAGTCCAGTTTTCTACACACTTAGAAAGTTTATATGTGATATTAAAAAACAACTTTTCAAAATATCAAAATGATCTAAAACAAATGGTGTTGGACCAGCTTATTATTCATTTGTGAAAAATACATACTTATTTTGGTCTCAACATATGTACAAAACCAGTCACCAAAGGAAAAAATTTTAAAGGTCAAGACCCCAAAGGTAAAATTAGAGCACCGAAGTTTTAGAAGAAACAGGAAAACACAAGGAGAGATTGAAATATATAGTGAATGTTTAAATTCTTAAAACTGTATTATAGTAAAAGACACAGTGCCATTAATGCCCTTCAGAATACTGCCCTTTGCTGTGAACACACTTATCCCATTGCTCTTGTCACTTTCTGAAGCAGTTCTGGAAATCCTCTTTCATGAGTGTCTTTACATGGCGTGACAGACATTAGTACACATCGAATTGTTTCTCTGATATGAGAAACCCTAAGTGTAAATGAGGACAAAGGGGTAGAATAGATATTATGTTTAAAAAAAAAAAGAGGGATAGTATTCAAAAGAGAGAACTAGATAGGGAAAAGGGGGATAAAGAAGAAGGTTAAAAGAAAAGTAAGATGAAAGGGGAAAAAATGGTAAAGTGTAGCTAAACTTGTTGCAAATAGGGATGGGTGGGTGAATGGAAGAGAGGGGAGGGGAAGGGGGAAGAGGGGGGGAAACCAAGGTGTATCATGTACAGGTACAAAATAACCATGTTGATTATGATCATTATGTATACAATGTACCAATACATGTTCTTGGTAAAAATAAAAAATTTTAAAAAAAAAAGATATGTTCCTATCTAAAAAAAAACAAACAAAAAAAAAAAAACAATACAACAAGTGCTGCTGCCAAGTGTCATCCAAAAGGAAGGCAGATCCATAAAAATATTATACTGTCCTCATCCACCTTATTCACTGGCTCTGGCACTGTGCAACTTCTGGATCTTTCTCAAAGTCAAAATGACCATGAAAGGTAAACATTTTGAATCAATTCAGGACATTGAGGTGGCCGTGACACTAAAGACATTCATGAAAGACTCTCTAGAACTGCTTCAGCAAGTGGCAAAAATGACGGGATAAGTGTGTTCACAGTGAGAGAGAAGGCTTAATGGCAATGTGTCTTTTACTGTAATAATTTTTTAATTTAAACATTTGTGGCTTTTTTTTTAATCACATCACATATGTTTACTGTCAAGGATCACAAAAGTCTTCAACAAGACACAAATAGCATAAAGGAAAAGGCATGTTAAGCATGAAAAGCAACAATTGAGGGGAAGGGGGAAAGGAGCAGAGGGACAAGAGAAATAAGAAATGGAAGGAAAAAATGGAAACGAAGCTTTTGTAAATAAGGAGGGAGGAGGGGGTGAAGATAGGGGAGGGGAATGAGAAAAAAAAGAAGCAACAAGATATATCATGTACAGGTACAAATCCCCCATGATGAATGTTATCACTATGTACATCTAAAATGTACCATTAAAATAAAATTTTTTAAAAAATTAAAAACCTATACTTAACAAAAGGCACCATAAAGTTGAAAGACAGCCAACAGACTGGAAGAAAACATTTGCAATATATATGATCTCAAGGGCAAATACACTCTAAATATAAAAAGACACCAATGGGTAAAAGTCACACCAGCCAACGGGAAAAAAATGAGTGAAGGATGTGCATGACAGATCCAGCAAAAAATTCATAAAGATAGACAACAAATACATAGATGTTTTCTAAATGTGACAGGAAAATGAAAATTAAAAATGAGAGTAAGATATACCATGTCATAGTTAGCAGAATGCAAAACTTTGGGAAGTGTGCTAATATCAAATGTATGCAGGAAAAGGATCAAATGGTTATTTCGACACATCCTTAGAAGAGGGACCACAGACAAAATCATTATACAGGACACATTTATAGTGTCCATTACTATCTAACATGTGCATATATTAGGATTATGCGATTCTACTTCTTAGAATACACTCAAGAGAGAGATTTGTACATGTGCACAAAAGGCCCACACTAAAGACAACCATTACCAATATGACAGGAAAATGCTAACAACTAAAACACCCAAGAGAAAGCTCAAGACCAAATAAACTCTGGTATATCCATACTACAGAATATTGCACGTAAGTAAAAAGGTGTAAGTACAGCTACAGGTACTGACACACAAAGACAGCTAAGAGACACCAGAGAGGGAAAACAGCAAGCTGCAGAGGGAGAGAGGGAGGTGGTACTACAAAGTCTTTAGTATACGTACATACATGTCTGTGATGGGGGATATTACAGTCACAGAAGAAAGCTAAGGAAAGGCAGAAAAGTCCTAATAAGCTGCCTCTGTGGAAGAGATAAGACAGAGGAATTAGCCGAGGACTGAGCAAAGGCAATTAACTGTTAGTATGAAGAACACTGTGCTTGTGTAATTAAAATTTAATTTCCAATAAAGAAAAACACATGGCAGAGTAACCTCCCCCAAAACAGTTCTCCAAAGAAGGGCTCAAGCTGGATGTCATGGCGCATGCTTCTAATCCCAGCACTCTACAAGGCTGAGGCAGGAAGACTATAAATTTGAGCCCAGTCTGAGCCACTTAATAATTTAGCTAGACTCTGCCTCAAAATAAAAAAGGGCTGGAGATAGACCTTAATGGAAAGGTCCTGAGTTCGATCCCCAGTACCACACACACATAAAGGTGTTCACAGTCTTTTTGGAAATTTACATAACAAAAACCACTAACAGCAAGTAGATTAAAGCAAAAATGGGAGTTATAAAGGAGGAGAATGAGGAGCAATATGATGAGAGCAAGGACTGTGGCTTCCGTTTGCCGAGTTCTAATCGTGCGCTGGTATTCTCTTGGCTAGTGAGACTGTAGACGGATGGCACAGACAGTTGGACATGGACCCCCAAAGAGCAATTGCTCCCTTCATAATAAGTGCTGTGTGAAGTATTAGCTAAACAAATGCAACAGAGTTCTACCTAATTCTAAGTTTGGGCTGAGCCTTCTGCATTGCCAGCTTGTACCAAGATCATTAGTGGGAAGGGAGCAGGGAAGAAGAGGGGAAGGGAACTGTTCTACAGGCACCGGAAGGAGCAGGCATGGGCACACACAGATATGCTTTGTCTTCTGAGGCTCCTGCAAGCCAGGAGCATCCTGTCACCTCGCACCAAGGCGGTCCAGGTTCCCCATTTGGCGCCTGCCTCTGCTGGTGGAGAGCAGGAAGGGGCCAGAGCACTGCCGGTCCCTTCCAGAAAGCAACGCATCCCATGGATCCCGAGTCAGAGCAGACAGCCGCATGTGGCCATCCACCCTCAGTACCCTTCTCCCCACACCTGGAGTCTCCTGGGCCAGAAACCCTGAGAAAAAGAAATCCCCCTTTCTCTTTCTAATTAAATATGTAAACAAGAGTAGTCCTCTCCATAAAACTACACAAGTTGCTTAAAAATGCTGATCCTTTTTGGGCCAGTGAAACAGTTGTGGGTTTTCCCACAATGTTAGAGGAGAGAGCAAGAGGATGGCTGAGCACTGTGTTGAGGACCGGAGTACCCTTTGGTGCTTCACTTCTGTATAAACAAGAAAAAACCCATGCCCAGCACTCTACAGTTTGCTGCACTGCATGACATTTATGACCTCATTTAAGTTTCACTGCAATCCTTCCGGCCTCTCCCCATTGCGTTACATTTGAATGGCAAAGGCCTGGACTGCGCCTCGGCCAGCCCCCTGTTCCTCTTGCTGGAAAGGCCAGCCTGAGCCTGTGTTTGATCAAAGAGCAAACTCAGCTTCTCGCTCCCCTGTGGACATCTTTTTGCATCTCTTTTTACGGGGTCTTCCACCCAACTTGGGGGAGAAGATCTTTCCTCAAAGAGGACGTCTTTTCTTCCACACCAGAGGGCATCGAGGCGCTTCTCCTCTCCCTCTTGGTTACGCTGCGCTGATGCCACCTGAACTCTGTTATCAACCTGAAGTTGGGTTCAAAAACAAAGCATCTGCTCCCCCACCAACAGGGTGCTGGCTATATTCTAGAAAACAAATGTTGATTCCCCACCTACATACATATCTGGCAAACTGCTAGGTCCTTCACATACTATTTTATTTCATCTTCAGTACAAATCTGCAAGGGATGTATAATGATTTCCACTTTATGGATAAAGAAATAGAGGCCCAGAGAAATTAACTTATCCAAGGTCACAAGTGGAAAGTCTATTTCCAAAGCCTTGATTATTTCCATATACCACCATCTCTGTGGAACTAGAAAAACAAACACAAAAACTTGGTTCCGGCACTGTGTATATAGACTGATCATCCAAATGTGGACACTTCTGAGGGTTAAAGGGGTGGGGGAGGGGTCACTATTAATTATACCAGTGGATGGGCCATGGAGTCGCTGCAAAATTACAGATTTGGCTGGTTTCAAGGACACAACCCAGAACATCATTACACTCAGGATTCAATATCCTAGGGAATAATTGCTCCTTTCTATTTCATGACATAATGCTCAATTATACATCATTAAGTTTAGTTTTCAGAATGGGCTGTACAGATTTAAGCCATAACTAGTTTCAACACCAGAGCACACTCACATGCAGGAATTTTCACCATTCACTTGACAGATTGTCCTGCCCAGCACACACACACACACACACACACACACACATACACACACACACACCCACACACACCCCTTCTTTAGTGGATGATTCACCAGGCCAGGACACTTCAACTGTCACAATACAAAGAAGTAAAGACTGTGCTTTCTACAACCTGGGAGACAATTTGCATTTTCCAAGGCCAGGATTCACATTTTCTATACTGGCCACCCGGGGAATCTACCAGGCCTGATGGTTAGAAGGCTAGAAAAGGAGGAAAGTAAGAATGCTTTTTCTTTAAAAACTCTACCTTTTCCACACCCCTCTGCAACGCCCATACTAAAGCTAGTTTAGGACAGTCACCTCACACCTAACCTTAGAAGTAAGCACAATGAACTACTATCCACGTCTGTCTTCATCCTCTTAAATCTGCTCATCCGTCTCCCTATGGAATCCAACAAGAGTCCCCCATACTCAGTGGGAAGCAAAGAATTTCCTTCACAATTCAGTCCAGATTTGCTAATAATCCAGGGCCAAATCTCAAAGCTGGACCAAATTTTGGAGACCCTTTCTAGATGAGAACAATATTTTTAATTGGCTGTCTCAATTCCCAAACATCAAATACTACATGTAGTTGTCCTGAACAAAACTAATTTACAACATTTCCTATGATGTAATTAACCTCTTTTGTGCAAAAAGTTGTTTTTTAAATGTCTGTTGCAAAATAGGCTGCTAAATGAATATAATTTCCCAATTTACCTTTCAGCAAAAATTATGTATCATTTCACACCTAATATATGCAGATTACAAAAACTCTTAAAATGAACCTGAGACATCAAACTTTTCAACCTCTGGTTTTTCTCCAGTTTTGAAAATCCTGGTTTTCATTGCAGTCAAGGAGTTTGGCTTCTCAGCCATAGCCAGAAGTTGAGAGACAAGGGGATGAAATAGCCAGGGTTCTACCACCAACCTCCTGGATCCTGCCACAGAAAACCATTCCCACACGCCTGGCCCTGCCTGATGGGGTCTGAGGCATGAGAGAAGGAACAAGGGGACATCTTGTCAAGGCCCTTCCTAGAGTCGCATTCACCGATCTCATCCAAAGGGACCCCTCTCCATTTCTTGAAGCCATGCTACCAAGGTAGATTACTTAAGAAACAATTAGGTGCGTACACAAAGCAATTTGCAGGCGGCCGCACTCCTTCAGCTTTCTAAGTGAAGGGCCTTTCAAGGCTGATTTATAACACTGTCGTCTTCAGAAGGCAAAATAATTAATAGGAGCATGGACTTCTAATTTCAGTGACTTCCAGAGAAAGTGGATTTCATTTGATTTATGACGGCCGGTGACTTTGCATTTTATCAGTTCATTCACTCATTATTTATGCTGATGGCCAATTTCAATGGGTCGCTATCATCTAACTCGCTACTAATCAAAGAGAATTAGGGTTCACTGCATTATTTAGAAGTCGCTAATTTATCTTCAGAACAAGTAGTGAGAAGAGTTTGGGTCCTTCCACAAGAAAAAAAACTGAACAGCTGGCTGAAGCCAGAAAATCTGGTCAGCAATATAAATGAGTTTTATCAGGGGTACTACTAGTTGATGAGTTTCGAGTTGGAGGGAAAAAAGAAAGGAAAAAAAAGAAAAAGAGAACCCAGGATGAAAGAAAAAATGTTAATAAGTGCTGAGTTACCTCTGAGACCTGAGGAAGCCAGTAGTCACAAAAGGGCTGACCTCATCCGGAAACCCTGAGATTTGAGCATCCACATAATCACAGTGTGGAAATATCCCAGCACTCTTCACTCAGCTCAGTAAACAAGTATGTTTGTGCTGAAATAACCAAAGTTCCTTTGCTTCTCATTTCTAAGTCATTTTAATATGTTCTAGACACGAGATAATGGATCACATTTAAACATGAGAAAATTAAGTCCCATCAGCAAGTAATAATACCCAATCATATTCAATCATGTTGAACAACAACCACTACCAAAATGATACTCTTCCAGGCAAAGTTAAAAAAAAAAAATGCTGTTATTTTACTTCTAGAAAGACCAAACTTTAAAATACTTTCATGTCATTTCCTATAAGGCAGCATGTTCTCTTGTGCCTTGAAAACTTTCGCAGGCTCTTGCCCCTCTGACCAGGACACTTCTACCTGAGCTCTGACCTGATGAATTCTTCCCATCAAATTTCAGCTTACAAGTCTACCTAGACATCCCTCCCCTGCTCTCTAAGGCCCAAAACTTTCAGTTCTCACCCTAACTGTCTGTGTTCCCCAGTAGGTGACAAGGTCTGGAGGGCAGGAACTTAGCTACAAAGCCCAGAATCTCGTGCATCTGATGAATCCATGTCATTAATACACTGTTTGATTTGATGATTTTTGTACTGTTCAACAGTCATCTTCCTAGTCCAAACTCTATCTCCCAAGAAAAGGGATGGTTTTATGTGAGGAACAGGAGAACATTAGATTCTCACCCACCCAGTAATTCTTGGCAGTTTAAAAACTTCAAAGGGGGCAGGGTGACAAATAATACCTACATTTGAACACTAAGTTGGAATAGGAATGTCCAGCTCTTGAAGTTAGTAAGGGAATTTTTTTTTTCCACTGGCTGGAGTAGCTCTGACATATTCCCAAAGGGAATATTCCCTCCTAAAATAAAAGATTCCATCATTTATAATTTTCACAATGACCTACTGTACTTTTTAAAATCACAAATAGGATGTGAAAATGGCTACTGATTCATATAAATGTAATCTGTAGATGAGCTTTTAATCTTTTTATTCCTAAAGACTTCTTTTCAGCCCACACTGGGCTCTCTTTCTAGTTTATGTCTGGTCTGATGCCAGACTGTCAAGGTGATCATATAATAAATATGACCTTATTAAACTGGATAGAGTAGCCATGCTGAGTTATGATTACAGGAGTTTCTATAATATGAAAACGCCATGTTTATCATATTCATGATCTAAAATAAAGTCTGAGGCACCAGCATTTATTTTCATCCCATTTTATGATTTATATGTGACCACAAATAAAGTAACACTCAAGAAACAAAACTAGTTTACCCCACACTGTCAATGAATCCCTTGCACCTTTGCCTACAGATGCAGAAAACTGGGTGCCTGTATTCCTGAAATAGGCTACTGTACCAAAATGAACACTGTTGGTCTTCAATCTTGCTTTCCTGCAATAAAAAGTTTTTTACAACACAATGGCTTAGGACTTTTTGAAGGCATGAATAACTGTATCAGTGGGAGCCAAACAGAGTAAACAGGAACTGCTTCAAATATTCACAAGAGACAGAACTGAACACAGGAACATGGATATCCAGCCAAGACACACAGAAAGGGAGAACGGAGAGCAAGACGCTGCTGCCAATCTCGGGCTGCAGAGACAGCAAAGGAGGGTCACCAACTAAAGTCAAAGCCCTGGCAGGCCACATGTCACAGGAGTGGGAGCCACCAAAGAGATTCAAACCATGCCAAAGAACCTACCAAAGGTGCAGTGGGATGGGGACAAATACCCAGGCTTGTTCCTTTCTCTTACCTTCCACTCTCCTGCCAGGGCCTCTCACAGTCAAATCCAGTAGGAAGCCAGACAACAAGGTAGTTTGGGAAATGCTCCCACCCGGGACAGCTCCAGAGATAGAGAGCAAAGCACAGCAAAGGCAAGAAGGAATCAGAGGAGACAATGCAGACGATGCACTACCTTTCCTTCCCAAATAGGTGTACAATCCAGACATAAGCCATGTTCGCATAAGGGGAAAAGTGGGCCATCATCCCACACTGCTTTGCTCTTCCTCCTCAACTGTAGTGGGTAACACTGCAGCACTTTGGGCTCTCCTGAAGATTCAGAAGCCGTTTTCCTTTACAGTTAGATAGTAAAATAGGAAGCTGATCAGCATGGAGAAGTTGGTCATGGCGGTGCATACCTATAATTCCAACACTCTGGGAGGATGAGGCAAGAGGACTGCAAATTTGAGGCCATGCTAGGCAACTCAGTGACTTAGTAAGACCTGTTTCAAAACACAAAAATAGAGATACTGGAATATAACAATTTAGGGAAGTGAAGAAGGAGGGAAGTGCATTGCCAGGCCCCAGCAGGGATCTGAAGCAAGAGTTGAAGGCCCAAAGAAGAGCAAAAGGAGCGACCTCAGTGCAGAACAAGGAGGTGACAGACAGCGCTTTCTCCCAGAGCCCCGGCTCCTGGTCCCGGCTCATGGCCCTGGCTGGCAGCCCCAGTTCTCAGCGCAGGTGACACAGCTTGAGCCTGCAGATACATGGTGACTACTGGTGACCCCAGAGGCCTCCATGGAAAAACACACAAGTGGAGTAGAGCGGTGGACACAGCAGACTGCAGTGGCTGGTGAGTTACCTGAGTCATCTGGTTTCAGACGTCCCCCAGGAGAGAGCGATCAGCCAATCGCCATCTTGTAAAGGGGCCAAGCTCAGAACTCCAAAAAGCTGCCAGTAGATTTTGGTGCCAGAGCAAGGCAGGGCAAGACAGAGAAGAGTTCAAATTCAAGTCGGCAGAGGGCAAGGAACCAAGTTCAAAACCAGCAGGGAACTGAGTCCAAGCTGGCGAGAGACACACAGTGTCTCCAGCTGAACAAATTGGGCTTCAATCCCACAGCCAGAGACCAGGCTGAATTTCAGTGGAACTGGTTAAGCCTTGCTGTTGAACCCAGCTAAGAACACCCACTACCCTGCCATAAATCTATTGCTGGGATTAATCAACAAGGACCTGGGTCTGCCTACTCTGTCTACCAGTGATAGTGGAGACACACCTGGAAGCGGACCTCTCTCTCTCTCTCTCTCTCTTTCTCTCCCTCCTTCCCTCTCCCTCTCCCTCCCCCCATTGTTGTTGCTTTTTCTTTTTTCACTTTTCTTTTTTTTGCATTTTTCCCTCTCCTCTCTTTTCCTTGTTCTTGCTTTTATATGAAAGTGAAATTCTAGTTCTTTGTTATTATTGTTTTGTTCCATCCTTATTTTTTCTTCCTTCTCTCCTCCCTGCCCGATTTCTTTACTAGTTCTCCAAAGTTTGTATAATCTTCTCTTGTCCTCCAACCTTGCTTCTTATCTCTTTCTCTTCTTCTATTTCTCTATTTTTTCCACCTAATCTGTTTTCAATTTTCTCCCCTGAGGGTAAAATTGCCATATTGAGGGGATATTTACTGTATACAAGTCTCTGGTTTCTTCTGGACAGTATTATATAACCACAAATCTAGTTCATATGGTTAAATGTGGCAGATCGACAGTTACCACAGTTTGTCATTTTCTAGGCTGTGTTTGATGCTATTGTTGTTGCTGATTGTACTACTTCAGCCAAGGTGACAGAATTGTTCCAATCAGTTCTTCCCTGTATGCCAAGGCTGAGACTGGCAGAGGATCATAAACAACAATACAGGCCAGGGTCAAGAACCAGAGGCTGGCCAAATAGACAGCAACTTCTCAGCCCCAATAAATTGAAGAGGTAGGATCTTGCAACAGACTCAAAACTCAAAAACCAGCCACACCAGGAAGAGATCTGTGAGGAAGTAGTCATTTCCAAATGGTTCTCGATACTAACAAAAAAGCTACCTGCCATAGGCAATTCATAAAAGCAACTCAGGAATTAAACTAAAAAAGAAAAAATAGAAAATGAGAAGTCACACAAACAAGATGCAACCCCAGACCTCCAGCTCCCCAAAAGCAAACCCAGAGGGAAACAAGGTAGAACAATCTGAAAGCCTCCCACCTGGACTCTTAGAAGCAGAAACAGCAGAAGTAACAAAGCAGATGAATGAAGCTCTAGAAAACATCAAAACTGAAATCATTTCCACAATGAAAGACATGATCAGTGACTCTAGAGCAGATTAAAAAAAATAGAGGAGTTTAGGGAAATGATGGAAACTGTAAATACCCAACAAAGGAAAGAAAAGGAATCCATGAAACAGATTCAAACAGATATCCAAGAGATTAAAAATTCCACTGAATTATAGGCAATGTGAAACAATGTGAAGACATAATTTCAGATATAGAAGACAAGATTGTGATTAGTGACCATGAAAAGAAAGAGTTCTTCAAAATGGTAAGGAACTATGAAAAATCAATCCAACAACAGCTAGATGACACAAATAAGAAAAACATAAGACTGATCAGAGTCAATGAAAAAGCAGGAGATAGCACAAATCACATAAAAAACCTGTTCACAGAAGTAATGGCAGAAAGCTTCCCAAGTATGGAAAAAGAACTGAATATATAGATAAGTGAGGCATACAGAACTCCAATTAGCCACAAACAACATAAATCTACCCCAAGGCATATAACAGTCAAGATTGTGGAAATTCAACCGAAGAACAGAATATTAAAAGCTGTTAGAGAAAAGAAACAAATAACCTATAGAGGAAAGCCCATCAGAATCACAGCAGACTTCTCAACACAAACCCTTAAGTCAAGGAGAGCTTGGAGTGAAGTATTTTCAGTCCTAAAGAAAACAACCTCCAGCCCAGAGTGATGTACCCTGCAAAACTATCTTTCAAAATTGATGGAGAAGTAAGATACTTCCATGACAAAGAACATCTGAAGAGATTCATGACCACCAAACCAGTGCTCCAAAATATTCTGAAGGACATCCTAGAAAGAGAAAATGAGGACTACAGCTCCAGGAATCGCAACAGAATGAATCCCTCAGGCAAGGCAAGTAATTAAACAGAAAAGAAAAATAGAACAAACAACAGGTAAATAACATGACAAGAATAAGTCAACATATATCAGTTATAACCATCAATGTAAACGGTCTCAATTCACCAGTCAAAAGAAGCAGACTGGCAGAATGGATTAAGAAGCAAGAAGCAACAATATGCTGAATACAAGAAACATATTTAATTCAAAAGTAAATTCATAGACTGAAAGTCAAAGGATGGAAAACTATACTTCATGTTAACAGGAACCAGGAAAAAGCAGGGATAGCTATTCTATTTGCAGACAAAGTGGATTTCAAGCCAAGACTGATTAAGAGAGACAAAGAAGGTCACTACATCCTTGTAAAGGGAATGATCCAAGAAGAAGAGATGACAACCATAATATATATGCACCAAATACCAGTGCACCTAACTATATACAACAAATATTAATGGATAAGGAAAACCAAATAAGCACTAATACGATTGTAAAGGGGGACTTCAATACCCCACTGTCACAAATAGACAGATCAACTAGACAAAAAGTCAACAGGTAAATATCAGAACTAAACCAAACTTTGGAGCAAATGAATTTAGTAGATGTATACAGAATATTCCACTCCACCACATTAGAATACACATTCTTCTCAGTTGCACATGGCACTGTCTCCAAAACAGACCACATGCTAGCTCATGCAAAGCTAGTAAATGCAAAGCAATCAAAACTGTCCCATGCATACTATCAGATCATAGTGCACTGAAACTGGAAATAAATGGCAAAAGGAACCACAAAAACTTCATAAACACATGGAAATTAAATAGCACCCTCCTGAACAATCAATGGGTCACAGATGAAATTAAAGAAGAAATTAGACAGTTTCTACAATTGCACGATAATACCAATACAACCTACCAAAATTTATAGGACACAATGAAAGCAGTCCTAGAAGGGAAATTTATAGCATTGAACTCTCATATCAGAAAAACACAGCAAGCTCAAATGAACAACCTAATGTTGAACCTCAAGTTTCTAGAAAAAGAAGAGCAAGCCAAGCCCAAAGCTCATATGAGGGAGAACATTATAAAGATCAGGGCTGAAAATAATGCAGTTGAAACTAAGAAAACAATACAAAGAATCAATGAATCAAAGAGTTGGTTGTTTAAAAAATCGAATAAAATTGACAAACTCTTAGCCGACCTAATCAAAAAAAGGAAAGAAAAGACTCAAATCCACGCAATTAGGAATGAAAAGGATGAAATCACAACAGATCCTGCAGAAATCCAGAAGATCATCAACACCTACTTTGAAAAATTGTATTCTAAATAGATCAAAAACACAGAAGAAACAGACAGATTCCTAGATACATATGAATTACCAAAACTGGATCACAAAGATATAAAAACTCTAAATAACCCAATATCACCCCCTGAAATTGAAGAAGTAATTAAAAACCTACCAACAAAGAAAAGCCCCAGGTTCTGATAGATTCACTGTTGAATTCTACAAGGAATTTAGAGAAGATCTAATGCCACTACTTCTCAAATTCTTTAATGAAATAAGAAGGGAAGCAATACTCCCAAATTCATTCCTGGAAGCAAGCATTAACCTGATACCAAAACCAGAGAAGGATCCAACAAAAAAAGAGAACTACAGGCCGATCTCATTAATGAACATAGATGCAAAAATCCTCAATAAGATATTGGCAAACAGAATGCAACAAATCCCCAATAAGATTATACACTATGATCAAGTAGGATCAAGTAGGGATGCAGGGATGGTTCAACATATGCAAATCAATAAATGTGATACAGCATATTAACAGAGCCAAGGGCAAAAAACACATGATCATCTCAACAGATGCAGAAAAAGCATTTGATAAAGGCCAACACCCATTCATGATTAAAAAAAAAAACCTGCAGAAAATTGGAATAGTCTTTATCTCAATCTGATAAAAGCCATCTATGACAAACCAACAGCCAACATCACACTAAATAGTCAAAAACTAAAGGCTTTCACTCTAAAATCTAGAACAAAACAAGGATGTCCACTCTCACCACTCTTTTTCAATATAGTTCTGAAAACATTAGCCAGAGCAATTAGACAAGAGAAAGAACTAAAAGAATAAGGATAGGAAAGAAAGAAGTTAAATTATCATTATTTGCAGATGGTATGATACTCTATAGAGAAAACCCCCAAAATTCCACCAAAAGACTTCTAAATATAATAACCAAATTCAGCAGTGTAGCTGGGTACGAAGTCAATACTCAAAAATCAATAGCATTCCTGTACACAAATAACAGGTTGACTGAGAGAGAAATTAGGAAAACAACATCTTTCACAATAGCATCAAAAAAAACTGAAGTACCTAGGAATCAATCTAATAAAAGAAGTAAAAGTTCTATACACTGAAAGCTACAATACTTTGAAAAAGGAGATTAAAGAAGATATCAGAAAATGGAACGATATCCCTTGTTCTTGGGTAGGAAGAACCAATACAGTGAAAAGGACCATACTCCCAAAATTGTTATAAAGATTTAATGCAGTCCCAATTAAAATAGTAACAGCATAATTCACAGAATTAGACAAAACAATCCTAAAATTCATTTGTAACCAAAAGAAACCTAGAATAGCAAAAACAATTCTGGGCAACAAAAGCAAAGCAGGGGCCAACACAATCCCTGATCTGAAATTATATTACAAAGCTACCACAATAAAAATAGCATGGTACTGGCAAAAAAAAAAAAAAAAAAAAAAAAGCAAAACCAGACCCAAGGACCAATGGAACAGATTAGAAGATACAGAAACAAGTCTAAACACTCTCACTCACTTTATCTTTGACAAAGGGGCCAAACAACCTCACCGGAAAAAAGATACCCTCTTTAATAAATGGTGCTGGAAAAACTGGCTCTCCCCATGCCGAAGATTAAAACTAGACCCTTATCTTTCCCCATGCACTACACTAAAATCAAAGTAGATCAAAGACCTAAATATTAAAACAGAAACACTAAATCTGCTGGAAGACAGAATAGGTAGAAATCTTCAAGACATAGGTGTAGGCAAAGACACTTCTCAGGTGAAGAAGCAGAAACAGCAAATAAACATATGAAAAATGTTCAACATCACTGGACATTGGAGAGATGCAAATTAAAACAATACTGAGATTCCACCTCACTCCAGAAAGAATGGCTATTATCAATACATCGGCCAATAACAAATGCTGGAGGGGCTTTGGGGAAAAAGGAACCCTTTTCCACCATTGATGGGAATGTAGACTAGTGCAACCACTATGGAAATCAATGTGGAGATTCCTCAAAAAACTAGGACTACAGGTTCCATTTGACCCAGCTATTCCCTTCGTTGGTATCGTCTCAAAAGAATTAAAAGCGTCATAACAC
>PVJO010009897.1:0-66135 GCA_004026905.1 Hystrix cristata
TCATCTGACTGATGTTTCCTCAATTTTGAAGGTAGATAGTGTGTAGATATATTTCATTCTAGCCCTCAGCAAGTGATCTGTGGTCGCTTATTGGTAGTATTCCAATTAACACAGCATTTTACACTGAGGTTTGCAGAATGATAATTCTTTTTAATCATGGCTTTGTTTCAGGTGTTTTTTCTTGCTGAGTCTCACTTCCTGATAATAAGTGATGAGTTACTGTTGATTTGGAAGCAGTGGCATTGTCACAACCAAATTAGACTGTAGCTGTAACCTACTTTAGTGAAGCGGTGCTGTTTTCTAGTTTGCTTTCCAGATGACCTATTTTTTTTTTAAACTGGACATCATGGTTTTTCTTTCTCATGTAATTGCTGTAAGATACTTCAGTTTCTTATAACTGAGCTGCTCATAAGCTTCTCTAATGAACTAAAATGATTAAATAATTTTGTATTATGCAAAGTTTAAAGATAATTTATAACATAATGATAGGGGCCATACATATACAGAACATTACAGAATGCGGATGTGTTTTTGAGTGAAGTACATACATGTTTATATAGTAAACCCTATTAAAATTACTCTTAACAATAAATTGGAATAAGCAGTATTTATTAATGGGGTTTATGTAGGTTTTTTTTTTGTTTGTTTGTTTTTTTGTTTTTTTTTGCAGTACTAGGGAATGAATCCAGGGCCTTTACATTGAGCTATTTCCTGACCCCTTTTTAAAAAATTTCAATTTTGAGACAGTCTTGCTAAGTCTCTGAGTTGCTCAGGCTGGACTAGAAATTGGAATTCTTCTTCTCAGCCTCCCAGAATGCTAGTAATGTGATTTTGTGATATATGTATATACATTATGGGATGATTAAATCAAGCCAGTTAACTTATCTTTCACCTCTTCTACTATTGTGTGTGTGTGTGTGTGTGTGTGTGTGTGTGGTGAGAACGTTTAAAATCTTGCTTTTAAAATCTTGCAGTTTTCAAAAGTACAGTATATTGTTATTAACTATAGTCACCATACTGTACAGTAGATCTCTAAAACTTATTTCTCTTGTACGACTGAGCTGCATCTACCCTTTCTTGCCTCTGCCCTCCCCGGCCCCCACAGCCTCAGATAACAGCCACCCTGCTCTCTACATCTATGTGTCAATTTTTTTAGATTCTACTGTGTAATGTTTGTCTTTCTGGGCCTGGCTTATTTCACTTAGCATAATGTTTTCCATATCCATTCTTATTGTTGGAGATGCAATGTCTTTCTTAGAGATTGTATTCTATTGTGTACGTGCTCCCTTTTCTTCACCAATTTCACTATTTGCTATTATCTTGCCAGAGATACATTTATCCCATAATCCAGTAGCACGTATATGGGCAGGAAAGAGACATGTTTATATAAAAAGCTTTATAGCGCAACTATTTGTAACAAACTCAAACTCAAGCCAGTCCGAATGTTTATGATTTGAAGTTCATGTATATATGTATATATATATAGATTGTGTGTTTATGTGTGTGTGTGTGTGTGTGTAGATATATATATTTACACACTGTGGAATTCTACAGAACAATGAAAAGGAATGGGTCACAACAATGGGTTAATCTTATAAACATATTGAAAAAAGCAAGACTCAAAAATGCCCACTGGACAATTTGTGTATATAAACTCTGTAAACAGACAAAGGTGAACTGAACTCAGGAGAGTAGTTGCTTCCAGAGAGTAGGGTGGTGGCTGTGCAGGTGATAAGGGGACTCCCGGGGGGTGTGACCTTGGTTTGTAGTACTTCAGGCGTGTACTTGGTAACTACTGGTTGTGTTGAACTTTATAGATACGTCCACTTTTCTCTATTAGTGTTTTCCTGCCCAATAAGTGGAGATTTTAAAAAATGAAGCACTAAAAAAGGTTCTTTCCAAAAAACAAAACAGAATAGTAAAAGTAATTTTTGCTTAAATTTGTTCTTACACATTTATAAGAGGGGGTGACTGGAGAATAAGGAAGGGGTCACGTTTCACATCATACAGTATTGAGTCTCATGCTATGAAGCATCACTATGCTTCTACAGGGTTGACTTTTCATTGCTAACTTATGTGCATTTGTTGAGGATCAGACATAAAAGCCAGTCTTTCCCGCAGTGTCTCCTTCTAGATGATGGGAAATAGCATTTTGATGTTAGCTTTTGAGAAGTTTGTCATTCAAAATAACCTACTGGAACGAAGCATTTCATGCCAGAACTTTGTAAAGCTTTCATTTCTGGGTGTTCAGGAAAGTTCTTCAGTGTCAGACCTCATACTCATTTAGTTAAGTTGAAAGAGAAGAACTAGGGAGTTTTTTTTCTGAGATCATTTATAGGTGTTAGTTTAAAATGTTTCTTTGTAACAGTCAAACTCAGGCTATTTTCTGTGCTTCTAACTTCTGGTGAACTTGTTTTAACAGGTGGAGAGAGAACCTGTGGAGTCCATGAGCTTATCTGTATTAGAAAAGGTAAGTCAGTGTACTCTGTGTGGATACTCAGATACTAAGTGAACACTGTGTAATGCATCATAAATTTTAGTGAGCTGGCAGATTATTTGGATGTATATAGCATAAAGTTTAATAAATGTATGTTTATTATATATATTGTAGACTTAAGCATACCTAAAGTACGTATTTTTTTTTCTCATGTGGCTATTGAGAGTTGTTACTTTATATTTAGTTCTGCTGGAGTGATAAAACCTGGTTTCTAGCTTATTGGTTCTTAGACATGGTGACGAGGCAAAGAATGGAGGGTTTGATTTCTGTTCCCTTTCAGACTCTGGAATCTGAGTGCATGCTGAGCTCCCATTGACTTCTGTTCTGTTACTGTACCCCATCAGAGAGATGTGAGGAGGTGGTTGCAGTTCAGATCGGGAACATATCCAAAGACCACAGCATCCTATGACACCAACAGCTGTCTGTGCTTCCTTAGAAGGAGCCACCTGCCACCTGGGTGGTTCACCAAGGTGGCCTCAGGAAAGGTAATTCAGTTATTAGGTGGGAGGCAAGGAATCAGGTGTAAGAATCAGGAGAACCTCAGGTTACCATAGCTCCTTCAAAGCGGTCACAAGTCCATGGAATGGTGTGGAGAAAGGGATAGACCGGGGAGGTCAGTGGAAGGAGTCCTTGTAATTTACTGTCTTTGTCTCTTGCTACATTTGGTGCGCTTTCTTTTTCTTTCGTCTCTCTTGAAAACTCATCTGGCCCTCCTGAGTCTGGCTAGCCTAGCCAGCAGTGTGGCCTACCTTCGTATCTCACCCCGAGGAGCTCCGGAACAGTGTTGTGATGGATGGGTGTGACTGGTAGACAGGGAAGTGTCAGCCTGTTTTCTCTAAGTCTTTGACAGCTTGGAGAAAGCTTCTTTAGAGTCGAAAAAATTAAAAAAAAAAATCCTTTGTAGGTGAATTTATGTGACTGTTATTGACATGGTCATGGCGATTTATCTGTGTGTCACTACTTGCAATTGTTGTTCATTTAGAAACAATCTCCTTCCTTTATTACCATGTAGTTTATCTATACCACTCCTCTGGTACCACAGAGGAGGAAACTGAAATTCGTTCTTTCTTCGATTTGTACTTCTTAGCTAGAATGATGTGGCAGGAGAAGGAACACATTCATACTTTGCTTTCTCTCTGTCAACATTCTTAGTCTTCTATTGTGATATTTTAATCCAGAATTACTAAAAATATTGTAAATAATTTTATAGTTATTACATTGTCTTGCTAAAACTTTTTAAAAACTTTGTTTGACAGGACAGCAAATGTGCTGTACACATGGGTGGCAATCAAAGGCTATTAGAACCGTGGTCATCTAGAGAATCAAGATAAGAATAGAGACAGCCAGGAGGAAGGAAACTCAAGTGTGTAGAGGATCTTTTGTGGCTGCAATGGGGACAGAAAGCCACAATGGGGAAAATGGAATTTAACGATAGACGATGATCTGAATATACTTTCTTACTATGGCTCTTTTTATTTATTGTTGGTGTCTCCATTCGTGTCCAAGAGTTCTTATTATGCCTTCCTCAGATTTTTCTATGTTAGTCTAGCTTTCTTGCTTCCATTTTTCTATAGAATTTTTATTCTGTGATTAAAGAAATGTATTCACTTTATACCCATGTTACGGAACAGTGTCTGAATCTCTGTACATCTCTGTTTCCACAGCATTTAGTAAAGTGTCTTATTCTGGTGGATGTTTCATAAGAATTTGAATGTTTCTACAATCAAGACTGAGGGCTAAAGCTTTTGTATTTTAAACTGGACTTTTCTACAGTAGATCATATGAAGGTGATATAAGGCAATTGTAATTATCATCAGTAATTCTGAAAAAATAACATGTGACATCATACTTAATTTCTTTTTACCTGTTTGGCTGTTTCTTCTCTGTCTCCTTTGCTGGCTTCTCTTCTGTGTCACACCTGTGTATATGGAGTGGATCAGCGTTGGTTCTCAGCTTACTTTATTTTTCTAATCTTTCCCTTGTATTTGATTTTATCTAGTTTTGCTGTTTTAAACACCCTGTGAATTTATAAATCCAGCTCTAGGCTGTCTTTGAGCTCTTGCTCTTTTAGCAAACTGTTCACTTGATATTTCTGTCTGCGTGTTTACTTGAACAGCAGATTGACATGTCTAAAATGTGAGTCTTGCATTCTTTCTCATGAGTCTATACCTTCCTCAGTCTTCCCCATCTCAGCTAATAGCATTGTCTACCCAGTTGCTTGAGTCATAAGTGAAGACTCTACATATGTTTTTCTTATTTTTTTATATCCTGAATTTATGCACAGATTCTTTTGGTGTTACTGTAGAATATATTTCGAATCCATCCTGCAGCTGTCATTGTAATCTAAGGCCCTATTTTCTTTTGCTCAGACTACTGTAATAGTTTTCTAACTGGTTTCCTTCCTCCCACATGCATCTTTTTTTTTTTTTTTTTTTTTTTTTTTTTTTTTTTTTTTTTTTTTTTTTTTTTTGGTGCTGGGGCTTGAACTCAGGGCCTTGTGCTTGCTAGGAAAGTACTCTACCACTTAAGCTAAATCTCCAACCCAGCATTAGTGATTTTTAAAAATGTAAATCAGGCCATTTTGCTTTGCTACTTGGAATTCTTCTGTGTATTCTCATTAAATCTGGAATAAAATCAAAGTACCTCACTGTGACCTATAAAGTCTTACATGATAGCATCAATGCAGAGTCCAAATGTCATCGAAATACAATCAGCTCAGAAGTCTGTAGTCTAAATCACTAATCCGTTTCAGTGAGACTCTGTGTGTGACTCATCCTGGTTCACCATTCCTTTTCATTTTTGGATCTGAAGCTAGAAATCAAGTTAGCTGCTCTCCCAGTATAGCGGGGGGTTAGGCATAGAATAGCAGTTACAGCATTGCCAATGTGAAAGTGAGAGCATGGAAGGAAAAGAGGAGTCAGTGGTCCCAAGCAAGTTTAAAATTCGACTGGGCAAACTCTGTTAGGCTTTAAGATTTAGGAATAATATTCTGTGGTGTTTGGCTCTGAGACGCTGCCCTGATGGTGTAAGACTCTGCCCTTGGAGTAAGACAGTTAGAATGGTCATTACCAAAGATGAAAGACAGCAGGTGCTGGAGGAGATGTGGAGAAAAAGAAGACCCTGCATGCTGTTGTTAGGAGTGTAAATTGGTGTAGCCATTATGGAAAATAGTACAGAGTTTCCTCAGAAAATTACAAATAGAAATAATATAAGACCTAGTAATTCCTCTGTGGCTACACAGTATGCCCAAAGGAAGTAAAGTCACTACATGGAAGAGGTACCTGCAGTCCCGTGTTCGTTGTGGCATTATTCACAGTCACCAAGATATGGTCAACAGGAACAAAGTGTGGTATATATGCACAGTGGAATACTGTTCAGCCTTTATGAAGGAGAAGATCCTGGATGTGGTGGTGCATCCCTGTAATCCCAGTTACTCATGAGGCTGAGGCAGGAGGATTCCAAGCTTGAAGCTAGCCTGGCAACTTAGTGAGACTTTGACTCAAAAAACAATTACAGGGCAACACATTTGGGATCCTTCTCATCTCTCAGGAGCTATTGCTCTTCCCCATTCCTATTCCCCCTTAAGTTTTCCTACTCTTTTAATAACAACAACAAAATCAATTACAGTAAAAAAAGCTGGGGATGAAGCTCAGTCGAGATGCTGCCTGCTATGATTTGAAGGACACAGCGAGACCCTGCTTCTCCTGAAATGTGTCCCGTAAGTGTCCAGTGGTTTCTCTTCCCTTAATGGTTGCTAAATTAGGGCCTGCCTAATCTTTAGAAATTCGTTTCAAAGTATATTGCCTGGGAAGAATAGGTCCCCCAGCATTCTCTTCCAAATGCAGTATCACAGTCTATGAATCATTTTGCTTTCACTGTGGAAAGCAGGATGTTAGGGACCCAAGGCACGAACACATGGTATCTGTGGAGAAGGGTTTGGGTGGGGGGTGGAACACAGGCAGGACGGCCTTGGACAGTGTGCAGAATGAGCAGGTTCAAGGTGCTGAGGGCAGAAGATACAGAACATGCATCCTGTAGTTTTGTTGTCAGTTCCTTGGCATTGTCTCTGTTTCCCCCACTACATGTAGAGCAAGACCCTGCCCTTCCCCTTACTCCCCACCTGTTCCTCCCTCTTTCTTGACTTGGGGATGGATGAAGGAGTGTAAGATCTGAAGAGAAAGGCCGTATTAATAACGTGCACTTCCTGGATGTGATAATGGACGCTTTCCTGCCCTTTCTCAACAACTGCTAAGTCTAAGGCCCTACAGAAGACTGGCTCTTCTTTTTTTTTTTTTTTTTTTTTTTTAAGACTGGCTCTTCTTTCTCTTTTTAAAAAGTGCTTTCTGTGGCTACTTTATGGTGTCTGCTCTGGTAACCTTCTGTGGCAGAGATGCACAGCAGGGCTTCACGGGCTCCTGTACTGCGAGCTTGTTTTGGAAGCCGGCTGCCAGTGTAGCTGGCAGTGCCTGGCCTGTGAGCTTGGTGGAAAACAGAAGCCGATGGAGTTAGAGCCCAGGGGGTGTGAAGGCAGGTGAATTCCTCAGACTTCTGTGGTGCAGTCTTTGAGAATGGGTAGTTTATTATCTTAACGAATTTATTCTCTTTGGATTAATTAAAAAAGGCAATTAATAATTGCCTTGCATTGTGCTAGGGCTAATTACTCAGTTTTCTGTAACTTTCTTAACTAAAAGCATCTTTCAGAAGAATATGTTCTCAGTGGGTTTTAGTAGAGCGGTTCCTGTTGAGGTCGCGGTATTGACAGGGTAAGCAAGGTAACAAAGTGTAGCTTGTGTACTAAAAAGGGGTAGAAATGGTATACTTTAATTTTTGGGTTTTTTTAATGAAAAATAAAACAGTT
Organism: Hystrix cristata; assembly: GCA_004026905.1. Classification (NCBI taxonomy): domain Eukaryota; kingdom Metazoa; phylum Chordata; class Mammalia; order Rodentia; family Hystricidae; genus Hystrix; species Hystrix cristata. The sequence goes on from PVJO010009897.1 coordinate 7,356, forward strand.
CCATAACAAAATGATGGGAGAATAACAATAGTTAAAATACTGTATTGTTATCTTCAAAGTAGTTACTCAGAGTACAAGACATAAACGATTTAATCTTTTTATTTTTATTTATTTTTTTTTTTTGAGAACTCAGGTTTATTTACGTTGATGGACCTGCGAAAGTTTGTGCTCTAAAAATCTGGGCCCCGAACACGAAAGTCTTGGGGTATATATAGGGAGCGAGGTTTGGGTTTTGCAGTGTGTGGGCAGGTTACAGAAACAGAAGCAGAAAGCATGGGCTTTCCCAGCTCTGGTCCACTGGGTTACAGAATGAAGGGGGGTTTGGTTATAAAGGTGTGTAACTAGGGTCAGCCATTGCCTGTCTCATTACCATTTCTGAAGAGCTAGGGAAGGCTTTTGTGACTCTTGGTTAGAATCTAGAGTTTGGGATCCCGGGCTTTCCTCCCTCGTTCCCCCCTTTGATGCTTGTTTTCTTCAAAAAAGCATCACTTTCTGGCTGTTCTTGGTTCAATGGCTGATAGGTTATAGTAATGGATTCTAGGCAGGAAGCAACGAACTTCATTAGTGGAGTAGCTATGTATGGTCTGAACGCCAGGACCAGGAAAACCATCGGAAGCAGTCCTGGTATAATGGTGCACTTTAAGTGGGAACAGTCTAATTTATCTGAAGAATCCTCAGGCTTCTGTGTGTAGACCAGTCAGCTTCTAGGTTTTGCGACTAGAGTAGAGCTGCAGATTCCTCAGGCTTCAGGTAGCATCAGGCTGTTTTGTCACCTCTGGAAAGTCATCTGTGGCAGCTCATCTGGATGTGTCTGTCTGTCTGTCTGTATTTATTTATTTATTTTTAAGTTTCTTATTCTCTGGTAGATGTTGCTGTCTTTACTCAGGTGTGGTGAATCCATGGAGTGACACCTGTAACTTTAACAGCAGTTGGAGTGGAACAGGATAACAGTGAATAGGCCACTCTAAAGGGGTTTTAGGGACTGGGCCATTATAGCTACATAGTATTTTTTGCTTGAAATACTGAGTATCAGTGGTCAGACTTATGGGTAACAGACTTTTGGCCATATATTATTATTTTCTTGGCTAGATGTCCAAGACTAAGTTAAAGTGAGACCAGTATGAATCAAAATTAACTCCTTTTTCTTTTGCCAAATATCAAGGTCAGTTAAGACTCTTCAGTTATTACTCTTGGGACCATAATTAGAGGCTCTTAGCTCTTTTTCTATCAGTTGTATCATCTGCCAGGATGGATCACGGGCTGTGCTAGACCATGTGGCTTTCTTTGGGAGCATGGGAACATTTTCCCTGTAGTGACTCTCCTCTCCTTCTAACATGATGTACATTTACATTGGTCTTGTCTTCTGGGCGTGACAATCTCCTTGTTCAGGAGGTTGGGCGACTCACAAAGATTGTAGGCTCTTGTAGAAAGGTCCCCTCATGTCCTGCCTGAGTGCTTGTTGACCTTGGAAGGCTGGGGCCAAAATATTGGCCCTGTTATCTTTTTAATTTTAGTCTCTAAACCTCAGTGGTTGAACACCCAGAAAAGAAGATCAGTTATATTAGTATCATATTTTATGACCTTATCTAGAAAGCACCTTGAGACATATAGAATAACTGATAAACTGTTATTTATCAAGTACAGTTGTCTTAGAAGTTGAATCTACGTAAAATGTTACCAATTAATAATTACAAAGTTTTATAGAGAAAGGCACATATCATTTTAGTATGACAATCATGGTGATATTATTATATATTGTGATCACCAAATGTTTCTACCTGAGCCTAGGCAGAAACACTAATGGCTGTAGAGTTAAATGTCTCATGGGAAACAACTAACTCTCAACTCTCAAGACCTTTCTGAGGCCATGATGTCCACAGCTGTAAGATAAGGAGAAACAAAGAAGTACTTTACTCTGCAAAAGTTTCACAGGCCAGTCAATTTTTATTAATACAATAACAGAATGTTTAATCAAAGCCAATAAATGTAGATCAAGTTTTAAATGGCTAGACGAAATTTGGAGAGCTGTCAAAAATCTTAATAATTTTATATGTCTAAGGTCTAGATGCATATTATATAAAAGAAAAGACATACACCAATCACTTTGTATGTATCAAACCCATGTGGTTTTAACTCTATAAACTTTAAAGCTTAGACTCACAGAATATCACACCACACACACACACACACACACACACACATCTATCTATCGATCTATATATCTATCTCAGTTCACATACTTAATTCTTTTTACAATTCTGGTTGCAAACTGAATTGGATAAGAACTGAATCAAATTTCCCCACAGGGTCAGCACTGAACCCACCATTGAACCTGATCTGGTTCTTGTCCAATCAATATATCTCAGTCCCTAGGGGACAGGTTATATCATAAACTAAGATAGTAGTTGTTTATTTAACCAAATCCTAAACTGTTGTGTATATTTTATAAGCCCACAGTTAAATAATCTTTAATTCTTAAAACTCAACTTTTAGTAACCAAAACCTAACAATAAATAAAACAAAAGAAATTATCTTAGTAAAATGAAACCTTTGCCTTTATTCTAGTTTAAGTTTGACCAAGACCATCTTAATCAGAAAGCTTTATTTTTATAGACACAGAGAGTTTATTCTTTTTACTTATCACCAGTTTAAGTATATATTATAATAATTTATTTAATTACTGTTGGGTGTGGTATCATAAGTCCCTGGAAAACTGAACAAGCCATCTATCTATTAGTGGAGAAACCCTGTATTGATTTTATATTTTGTTTATGGAAGGTTATGTTTAGACAAGTATCAATGCTTTTCAAGGAAAAGTCTGTCTTTACGGTGTTTTTTAGGTATATGCAGGTCATGGCTTCTGTGTCCTTTATATCTCAGAGCGTTACTCAGTGACGTGGGTGTGATTGGCTCTACTTGGTATTGGCGAAGGTCTGAGGCTCTCCGGCAGGCCGCCGAGCTGCGATAGAGTCACCAGTGGGCTGGGCGGCCTGCTTAGGTCTGGGGGAGGGGGCACTCACAGGCCTGAGGCTCCCCTGAGCCGCGATGGAGTTGCTGGTGGGCTGGCAGGCTGGCAGGCTGCTCCGGTCCAGGGGAGGGGGCCCTCACAGGCCTGAGCCAGATCTTTATTATTATTTATTTATTTGTTTATTGAGACAGGGTCTCGCTATGTGATTCAGCTGGCCTTGAGCTCACAATGTAGCCAGGCTGGCCTCAAACTTTCAGCAATCCTCCTGCCTCTGCCTCCCAAGTGCTGGGATTACAGGTGCATGCCACCACACCCAGCGTTTATAAATGAATTTAATCAACAGTTAACACATCCAGTCCTCGTCCCATCTGAACTTCGTCCAGAAGACAGATGGAGTGAGGATGGGGACTTGTGGCTAAATGAAACAACATTACTTTATTAGAACAGATAGTTTTGAAAGCCCCAAAGCCCCCCACTGGAGGGTGGGAGTGGTTCAGCTGTGTGGAACCAGTGGGCTGGGCGGCCTGCTTAGGTCTGGGGGAGGGGGCGCTCACAGGCCTGAGGGACTTACTTCCTAAATAGCACTGGTGGTGACTCTTGAGGCCATGTTACCTCAAGTCTCTTAAAAATGGCTGGAACTGCCAAGTCCCTCAGGGAGATGAGTGAGAGAGGGGTTAAAAAGCTCATCTAGCTTTTCAGTAGTGTCTTCTGAAAACCCTCGCATCTTTTGGGTTAGTACTTCTATTATTCGTTTAATTATATCTCCTTGATCTGCTGAGTGCCTCTTTGAGGTGTTTTAACCTTTCCTGTTAGCCTTTTGAGTAAGTTGGGCACGTGACTTACATTATTCTGCTCCTCAGTATCCCCTGGATTGGCTTCATGAGAGTTTGGGAATTTTGGAGGCCTTTTGTTGCCTTGTGTTCTCATGTTTCTAGTATTTTGTTTTGTGCTGAGGCTTTTGGATTCTTGCAGTGTAAGGACTTTGTTAATAGTATAGAGATCTCTTTAGTTGCATTTGAGTGATGTACTTTGGGTGCAGCTAACTTTAATCCTTTGCCACAGCCCCAGGATCTGACTACCTTGGTTAATTTGGGAGAGGAGGACACAGTGTAGTTAGCCCAACCACCAAGTTCTCTGGAAATGTACTCTAGTATTGTTAATGTCACAAAGCTAATCGGAGTGTTAGCTTACAGAAAAATAGCAACAGTTGTGTGACTCTGTTAATATCAATTGTATCAACTACAGTGTCACCTAGGACAAATTAGATAGTAAGGTACCATAAGAACCAGTTATATACTACCCTGAATCCTAGAGAGGAAATTGGTAATTCTGATGTAAACATTAAGACACTCTAGATATTGACTTATAGCTGATATGTACTAAATGGAACAGCTATATTTCTGCTAATAGTGGAAAAGAATTCAACAGTAATTTTACAGAGTGAACTATCAAAAGATTAGCAAAGCTTTATGGTTTTGCTATTAAAGATGTAATGTTTGGGACTGGGGGAATGCAAGAGGAACTTTGAAATCTTAAATTCTGTGATGTGAGAAGAGAAAGAGAGAAGTATTGCAAAGGATCTTAATGGGAAATAGAAAATATAGAATTCAGTAAAGAGAAGAAAATTGATAAGAAATAGAAGATAAAAGAAAAAGGAGAAAAAACAAAGAAATTTATATATAGAGAGTAAAAGTAAGAGGGAAAATTATAGTGAGAAAGATTAAAAGGGAGAAGATGAAAAAATTTAAAAAGGAGAAAAAACAGTAAAAGCAAGGAAGGACCAAGGAAAAACCCCTAAAGCCCTAGTAAAGTGCTGAAGAAGAAAGGAAGAAAGAAGGGAAAAAGCAAAAACAAGAGAAAAAACCCTACAAAATGCATACATATATAAAAAAAGCACAAATGCAAAGAACAAGCAAACAAAAGGAAGGAAATTACTCTGTGATTTCAAACACTTTTTTTTTTTTATGGGCTCTACAATTTTGGGACAGTGTCTGAGTCAAGATGTTTTCCTGCTTATCCGTTGGATGAAGAGGGCAGTCAGAGCCTACATCTATGCTGGGTGCAGGCACTGGTGGGCAGTAGAGTTAGGGCGGGGGCACCAGTTTTGTGACTTGCAGATCCAGAGCAGTTCAGGCTGAGCTTGGCCTCTGGCCATGTGGATGGGGCCTGCATCCTTCAACTCAAACCCCCCAGGGGTTTCTTTCAGCCTGACTACAGCTCTCTGACCATGGCTGTCTTTTGTGGCTGCCTGTCACCTAGTCACTGTGGGAGCATAACACTGGGAGCCCTGAAGTGAAGCTGACCCACAGCTGCTCTGAGTCTTGGGTTCAAACAGTCAGCCCCTCCTGGAATGGCATCTGACCACACACTCTCTACAGGGTTGTAGCGGACGCTTGGACTCGAGTCACTCACTGGCTTGTGCAGCTCACAGCACCTGCCAGGCCGGTCCATGCCACTGCCACTTTTCTTCCACTTTTGCTTTGTCTCTGTGAACTCAAGTCTTTGCTCATGAGCTGCAAATCAGGTACCAGGGAGAAAGTGCATATTGTTCCTTCCTTCTTCCACCTGAAGAAGGGTTTTACCTGAAGGTTTTACCTCTTCAGTTTCTCTGCAGGTTTTAATTTTCCTGTCAGTTCCTTCATGGTTCCTTGGGATCTGATCTCCTCTTGTTTTTCCTCTCCAAGTTGTTAGTTTCCAGTGCCTGGATTCTGAATCTTGGAGAGGCTGAGTTGTTGCTTACCACTCCACCGTTTTCCTGAAAGTCCACTTCGCTCTCATAATTTTAATAACAATGAGATTATAAAATATTATTGTATTCTTCCATACATTTTTTTCTACATCTTTTTTTTTTTTTTTTTTTTTTGGTGCCGGGGATTGAACTCAGGGCCTTGTGCTTGCAAGGCAAGCACTCTAATCACTGAGCTAAATCCCCAGCCCCAAAACTTTTTTTTTTTTTTCTGGTACTGGGAATTGAACTCAGGGCCTCATGCTTGCGAGGCAACACTCTAAGCGCTGAGCTAAATTCCCAGCCTCTACATCTTATTTCCCTAGTGTAGTTTTATTTTGATTGAGTTTTCAGAACTCACTTTTTATTTATTTATTTATTTATTTTTCCTTTGAAGGGTAAAAATTTTATTTTTTGAGGAACTTTTTTACTGCACATTTCCAAAGAGAGTCACAAAAGAAAGCAAAATGCTGTCCTCTCCCCATTCTAAAAATAAATAAGGGCATAAACTTGTTTTTTTTTAAATCATGACACTTAGAAGTTTAGCACCAGCATCCAAAATGAACAACAAAGGAAAAAAAGCATTTACTATATGTATTAATTTCATATTTCTTTGGTTGGGGTTCTCCCCATGTGGTATTAGTATTTCTTCTTTCAATTATCAAAACAGTAAAAACCAGGAAAAATGATGAACCTAGCGGTGGACAAAACCGGGGGATGCCCTCCTGTGTCTTGCGCAGGCCTTCGGGGCTTGCAGCTGGCTGCAAATAGCCAACATCTTCCTTGTGCAGTTGTTAGTTTCTCAAAGAATAACGGTAAACATCCTAATGTCCAAATTTTAGTCATCCGCTTTTATTGTTAGATGTTTCTTTGGCGTTGGTAAGGTTGTGGGTGTGCTTTCTGCTTTATTTTTGAATGGTCATTAATTCTTTAGGTCACCCTGCTGGCGTGAAGGTGCCTGGGAGCCGTTGTCACTGGGCACTGCGCTGCTCGGCGGGAAGGGGGTTCTCAGCTGGAGCTTCAGCCGCCTTGGTCTCTTTGCCATCCTGCGGAGGAGGATTGGGAGGGCACGGGCGACCCTCATAGTTGTAGGGGCGCCAGTGGCCACGGCGCACGGTGGGCTGGTTTGGACCATCGGCTGCTTGCTGCTTCTCTTTATCTTCAGCCTCTCGGATGGGTGCTATAGGCCGCGGGCGAGGAGGTCCTCTGCGGAAGCGCGGGCTGTAGGTCGCCCCGGGCGGTAGGTCGGCCCGCGGGGCCGGGCCCTGCAGCTGCGCGCCCTCAGGGACTCGGTCTTCATCTCACCGATCTCGCCAACCTGCGTCCTGCCAGGCGGCGGCGGGGGGGTTGGGGGGAGACCCGGGCACCCGGGCGCGGCAGTCAGCGGTCTGTCCCACTTGGTAGGGCGGGAAGCGCTGCGGCCGGTACTGAGGGTAAAACTGGGGGTGCCGCGGCTGGCTCCAGCCCCCGAGAGCCGTCCATCAGCCGCGGGGGCTCACCTCCTTCACTGCTGCCGCTCCCTTCCTGCTCCTCCCCAGCGTGGCTGTGGGGAGGCCCACAGCGCCCGTTCGGCGGCATAGCGACTCCCTTCCACGGGGACTCTGTTGGGGCCGGTCACTTTGGCCGCTTCAGCACCCTTTTCTCCTTCCATCACGTCGAACTCCACAGTCTCTCCGTCTCCTACGTTGTGCAGGTATTTCCGCGGGTTATTCTTGATGGCAATCTGATGCACAAATGCATCTTCTTTGGTGTCGTTTCAATTTATAAATCCGTGTCCATTTCTGACATTGAACCACTTAACAGTGCCAAGGACTTTGGTGGCTGAGTCATCTGGTCTCAGACGGCCCGCAGGAGAGGGTGGCGATCGGCCCGTCATCATTTTGGAAAGGGGCTGAGCTCCCAGAACTCACTTTTTAAAAATTTTGTTTTGGTGTTCGTATTGAAGCCAAGGCCTTGTGCACTCACCGCTGAGCTACACGGCCGGCTCCATTTGAGCTAGGGCTTGGCCGAGTTGCCCAGGCCGGCCTTGGACTTGGAATCTTCCTGCTTCAGGCATGTCCCACTACGGGTGGCTCAGAGCTTCCATTTTATCATCAGTACTTTTTGCGGTAAATCTATACTATGTCACAATTATATTTTGTTTTTTGTACAGTTTCCCATCTTCTCTGAAAATACCCTTTCTTTCCTATCTACTTCCTGGCACCCATCTCAGCTCCTTATTAGCCAGAATTTGGCTTCCATGCTGATTTATCTGTCATTCAGATTTTGCTTCTGCTGCCATCCTCCCTCTCTATTAAAATCTGCCTCTGCTGTGGGGTATGCTTGCAAAAGGCTGTTTGTTTCCTTAGGAAATAATTAGCCAGCCATACTCTCACTGCAGATACCATTAGCTGGTACCCCAGAAGAGAGGTGTACCTGCCCTTCTGTGAAGTGACGGCCACAGAGCACAGGGCTGGCCTGCGGGGTCCAGGCTGCCCTCTCAGGAGCTCTAGCGTCTTCGGCCTGCAACAGTGGAAGTTGCTGTGTTCATCTGCATCAAGCAGGGAGCGCAGAGGAGAAGGGAAATGAAAGTCATGCCTAGGAGAGTCTTACGGGCTAGAGGCAGCATGTTTCAGTATGATTCATGGCCGTGTGGGTCATTCAGTCACGTGGTACGTGTGGCTGCAGGACAGGCTGGGAAGTGTGAGGGCACCTGTGAGCCCACAAAGTAAAACGAGCTGTGTTCCACCACCATCAGGTAATCCCCCTCACACACAGTGTGCGCCTTTCCATGCTGTGCGTGCTCTGCATGTGTTATTGGCAGTCACTCAACAAACTGCCTATGGAGGTACAGGTAGGCGTGTCGCTCCAAGGTGTGACCTCAGCAGGGGGATTTAGGCTGTGCTGAAGCAGGGTTGATAATGAAAATACACGTGGAACAGGTGTTTTGCTCTAGACTGTTTTGGTGGGAGGTGTGGTGAATCCTCTGGTCCTGTGACTTTCGTTTTGGCAGACACTCTGCCTTTTTGCTTCATTCCCCTCACTAACCAATCGTTGATGGTTTCTTGCCTTTTTCTCCTCCACAAGCTGAGTATTACAGAAGCCGCCCAATACTCTTCAAGTCATGCTGGCACCACTCGCTCCCTGTGCTTTCAGCTCCTGCCTTACGTTCTCTGCTCTGATCCACCCTTTTCACCTGTTGGTGGTCGTGGCAGAGTTTTCAGATTTTGCAGGGACTTAGCTTTGGGGCAGTAGTTTTAGTTCCACCTTATGCCTTCTTGCTGTGTTTCTCTTCTGTCTTCCTTGCAGTTTCCCCGTTCCTTCCCCCTTCTTGGTGGAATTGGGGGTAGTTGGAAACATGAGAGATCGTACCCTACAATTGCTAAGTTTTGTCTTTTTACTAAACACATTTATTTTGAAGTTTCAGCATTCTCTGTTTCCAAACTATTCGGAAAACACAATTTTGACATAGGCTAACACAGTTATAATGTAAGAGGGTGCTGGGTGTAGAGACGAAGGACATTTGAGACAGTAGCAAGAATGATTGCATTTAATACAGCTGGGGGAGAGGTTGAGCCCGGTCCTGCGCTCCTGAGATTATGGCAGGTAAAGGAGCGTCTCTGTCTGTGTTGGCCTCTTCCCTTCGTGCTCTGTGGATGCATGGGAATCCAGCTCAGTTTCTGTCTTTTACTGTCTCCATCCCTGTTTCTCCTTTCCAGGTAAACAGATTTCCCTGTCTTTCTTCTTCACTTTTCAAGTATATCCTAGGCCCTTCTCTCTTGGTAGTATTTTTAGCTGTCTCCTTTTTGGTGAATATTAGGTAAGCACCTGAAAATGTAGATGTTAAATTTTCATGTTCAATTTATAAAATTTTAGAACTATAGACTTTTTGGGAACTAGAGCAGGGTAAGAATTTTTTGCTTAATTGATCTAGCTTGACTTTGGAACCTTCTGTAGTTCTGATTATCCAGAGTGCAAGAATAATAAAATACCTTTTCTTTTTTCTAGTATTTTCTAGAAAGAATACAGGAAAATTATGCAAATTTGCAATTATGTAAATTTGGGATTCAAGATACATGGATTAAATTTTCCAATTTGTTTCTCCTAGGCTGGCCGCTGAATAAGTCACTAACTTATTTGTGTCTCATTTTCACTACATAGAAAATGGTGATGCAATTTCTTTGTATTAGTCAATTTAGGGTTACCACAGCAAAATGCTTGGGCAGCTAACTTTATAAAGATAAAAAGTTCAGTGAGCTCCCAGGTTCAGAGTCCAAGATTGGGTAGGCATTGGGGTTAGCATCTCCTCGTATGTGGGCAGTGGCTGGTTATGGTGGGAGTACCTTTGAAGTAAGTAATCTCTCACCAGTGTGAAGAGAGGAGGATCCCACAATCCTTTGTGACTGAAGGCCCCTCAGTGACCTGGGAATCTTCTGCCAAGCCCTGTCTCCTGCAGGTATTACTACTTCCCAATAGCACTATGCTCAGTACCAAACCTGTGTCTGGGGCCTTGGCGGGGCATGTATCTCTAGTAATCTCACAGACTTCTGTTAGGACCAAATGAAATAACCTAATGAAAACCTATGTAGCTAGCAAACGGGTGTATGTGGATTATTATTATTATCTTTTTAAAGAAGATAGGAATGCTCTTGGAACTTGCAGAGATAGGCCAAATGTATATCATGTATGTATGAATTCTAGAAGGTATGTTCTGGTGGCTTCTTTCCATCTCTCCGGTGATGTGACATTCAAGACTTTGAATGCATGAGAGCTACGAGTGAGTGGGTAGCATGAGCCTTCTAAAACTTTTCAGTAATTCATTTATTTGATGATTATGTTTATAGGAAGCACTTTGCTGATTTCTGAACCGAAGTAAGTGGCTCCTAGTGTGAAAATTTCTGACCACTAATCTTTGGATATTGGCGTAGAAGCAGACCTCCATGTTTAATTCCTATGCAAATTCAGTACCAGATTGTTCTTCTCTTGATAGAGCAACAGTCACATGTAAAATACACAGGTTCTCTGTTACTTGCTATTTTCCTTTTCTGTAGCTTCAATTACCTGTGTCAGCCAAGGTCAGAAAATATCAAATGAAAAATTCCAGAAATAAACAGTTTGTAAGTTCTGAACTGCATGCCATTCTGAGTGAAATCTCATACCATCCCATTCCAACCCACTCTGGACACAACTGTCAGTTTGTCCAGCATATCCATACCATGAACACTGCCCACGTAGTAGTCGCTTCGTGGCTGTCAGACTGATTGTTGCAGTATGGCAGTAGATTTTACTTAATAGTAGTTTCAAAGCTTAAGAGTAGTGATGCTGACAATTTTATTGTAGTATATTTTTATAATTGTTTTATTTTTATGGCTATTAACTCTCACTGTATATAATTTATAAATTAAACTTTGTTACAGATATGTATATATGGGAAAAAACATAGTATACATTGAGTTTGGACTATCTGTGGTTTTAGGCATCCCCTGGGAGTCTTGGAACATATCCTTCAAGCTTAAGTAGGGACTTCCTACTAAAAACCACATAAAAATAGTTCTATCCTATACTTCCGTCTTATTCTTTCCTTTTATTTCTTTGTTGCGAGTGAACAGCACGTAGTGAATAATGTGCCTTTTCTTAAGATATAGTTTAGTTTGAGTTTATTTTTTAAAAAATATCTAAACCAGTACATCTTGGGTGGCTGAGGTGAGAGGATTGCTTTAGCTCAGGAGTTTGAGGCCAGCCTGGGCAACATAGCCAGACCCTGACTCCAAACAGGCAAACAAACAAACAAAATCTAGAGTTGTTCTTATAACACTGTTGGTTAGAAAGAATGTGATTTAGTACAGCTGTTACAGAAAACAGTATGAAGCTTCCTTAAGAAATTATAAATAGACCTACCACATGATCTAGCTGTCCCACTACTAGGTATTTATCCAAAGGAAATGAAACCAGTGGATCAGAGAATCCTGCCTTCCCATATTTATTGCAGCACTTTTCACAAATACCAAGATATGAAATCAAAGAGGTCCATCGAAAGATCACTGGATAAAAGAAAATGTGGTACTTAATGGATTGTTGTTCAGCCATAAAAACGGACAAACTCCTGTCATTTGAAGCAACATGGGTGATGCTGGAGGTAGTAATGTTAAGTAAAATTAACCAGACACAGGAAGGTAAATACCACATGATTTCACAGATATGTGGAACCTTAAAAAAGCTGATCTCCTAGAACTAGTGAGCAGAATAGTGGTTGCCAGAGCCTGGACAGGAAGGGTGGGCAGGGAGATGGGAGAAGTCGGGGCAGGTAGTGGGGATGAGTGCTGGGGACTTGTTAGTAGAGGGGTGGTCATAGGGAGTCATTTTGGATGGCATAATCTGGTATAGTCTGAAGAGAGGATTTGGAATGGTTTCATCACAGAGAAATGATAAATATGTGAGACAGTGGATCACATTATCTTTAGCTGATCAATACATAAATGTATATAAATGTACCAAAATGTCACACAGAACCCATAAAGATGTACAATTATCTGTCAGCAAATTTAAAAAAATTTAGAGTTATAATTTTTCCCACTTACACTATTTTCAAATTTTGTGGTTCTTCAGGTAGATACCTTTCCCTTTAGTATAACTCAGTGCTTTCTAGACAGTGCTAATAATTAGGTAAGCTGGAATTGAGAGGGGCAGTACATTTTTGTAACTGCTCTGTTGGAATACATTTTAAGCTCCACCCCCTGGTTCAAGGAATTTCAGTGAGATCATGAGTTTATAGAGACTTGATGATAGCAAAGAATAGGGCCTTTGCTACTATAATTAAAATGACACTTTCATTTGCAGGTTAATAGAAGGTGGAAATTATGGAGCTGTATTTTCTTGATTCACTCTCAGCTCCCTGAACTTCTTGAGAGAAGTTTGTGTGTGCCCAGAGGGAAAAGCCTGCTGCCTAACGCAGGCCTGTTAGTGTTAGTCTTATATTCCAAATTGAGCCTGCTGCTGTCAGTTATAAGCAGTGAGGGGGCTGGGGATTTAGCTCTGTGGTTAGAGTGCTTGCCTCACAAGTACAGGATTGAGCTGGGGATTTAGCTCAGTGGTTAGAGTGCTTGCCTTGCAAACACAAGGCCCTGAGTTCGATCCCCAGCACCAAAAAAAAAAAAAAAAACAACCAAACAAGTACAGGATTGATCCTCAGATCGATCCCCAGCACCAAAAAAAAAAGGGAAAAAAAAGCAGTGAGCAAGACCCTCAGTATATTAAGGCGAAGTTGAAGAAATAAGGAGAAAGAATACACTCTGAAGGTCATATGAATACAAGAATCTGGAGTAATCACAATAAAAATGGATACCAAATGTGTGTTGAAGACTGCATGACACCCAGTCCTGTTCCTTGCAGTGGTCTGCCTCTCTCCAAAATACTCTTGTCCAAAAGTACTACTTTTTCTCTTCTCCTCTTGGGTTTTTTGTTTTTTTTCTTTTTTTTTGGTACTGGGGATCGAACTCAGGGCCTTGTGCTTGCTGGGCAAGTACTCTAGCCACTGAGCTAAATTTCCAACCCCCTTCTCCTCTTGTTTTTCTAAAGGCTGTGTTATGAGTTGTGTGAGTGTAATACTGTTTTCCAAAATGATGTCTGTGGACCAGTTTCAGAAACTTAAAGCCTATTTCATTTTTCCCTAACCGTTATTCAGCTGCTTTGTACTCTTGAATAACTCACATTGAAAAGGGGCAGGTGTCCATTCATTGCTGTTGGAATGGGAGGATTAACATGTTTTTATCTGCTCAGCCCTGGTCCTGTACCTATTCTTTGTTATCCTTGAGAGAAGAGGAATAGGGCTGAAATCATGAGGTAACCCTGACAGAATTGGTATCATAAGTGTCAGTCACTGTAACTTTTGTGTTTTTTGCTGGGGACCAAATCCAAGGCCTTGCTCTCGCTAGACAAGAGCTCTGCCAGTGAACCACACCCTCAGCCCCTCCAATCACTAGTTTTTTTTATTGCTGAGTGTCCCCATTACTAGTTTAGTTTTGCTTATTTTTTTCCTTTTCTAGCAGCAGGATAGAAGAGAAGGGAGTTTTTTTGTTTTTTTCCTTATTAACCTATTTCATCCTAAGACCAAGGCAGAAGAGTGGGGTATAGAACTGATGTTGGTTATATATTATATATATATAATATATGTAAACATATTATATATATGTATATACACACACATACACATACATGCTAATTGTGGTACACTACTTATGTATTAATAATATATATTAATTAATGTTGATGTAAGTACTTATTTTTAATGAATTTTATATATAAAATATGTTCATGGCTGGGTTCCTTCGATCAGTAAATTCAGTTTTCTGGTTGTTTATACTGCCCTGTGACCATTTTCAAGAAAGGGAAAATAATCTGAGGACAATTTCCAAACATTAACTAAAAATGCTTTATCTTTTCCACATTTCAACCCCACAAGTTAGATAACCACAAACAAACATTTAAAAAATACATATACAAAGTGAGGGTGATGTGTTTGATGTAAGACCTGGGGATTTAAAGATGACTTCCACAAATAATTGGTTGTCAACTTCAGTAAATTTCTAATTATTATAAAATATGGGCTTTAAGCATTTAAGTCTGTAATCCACTTGGGATTTCAGTCTAAGGTGTGAAGGAAGGATCCAGCTTTACATTTACCTATAACTGATAGATAAGCCAGTTGTACAAATACCCTAGTAGAATTAGTGAATCATCTTTTTCCTGCTAATTTATAAAAGCTATTGTTAAATTATACATATTTCAATTAGTTTCTGTATTTAAAGTCTTTTCTTTCACGGATGTGTAGGTGTTTCCTGGAATCACTGTTATAGCGTTTAAATTATTGTGGTGTTTGTTACCTGCTAGAAAAGGACTTCTTGCATTTATGCTTGTTTAAAATTTTTCTTAGTTATTCTCTTATGTTTATTTTTCCAGATGAACTTTGGAATCACTTTGTCAAGTATCCCCTCCTACAGTTTGTGCCCCACTCCCTAAAAGAATCTTGATGGAATTGAGTTAAATTTCTAAATGCATTTGTCTTTCCATTCAGAAGTATGGTAGGTCTCTGTTTTTTGGTTTTTTTTTTAATGTCTCCCAGTAAAGCTTCATAGCCATACACATTTCTTATTGCTATTCTTATTATATTTTACATATTTTGTTTACTATGATGACTTGGACTTTAAAATTTTTGTTAGTTTTTTTTTTGCACATAAAAAGTTACTAACTTGCATATTTAAGTATATGATGTGAGATAGGGATCAAAGTTTACTTTTTTGTATGTGAATATCCAATTGTTTACTTATCATTTGTTGAAAATGCTGTTTTTTCTCCACTGAAATGCTTTGTCCTTTTGTAAAGAATTGGTAGCTCATGTATTTATGGGCATGTTTCTTCCTGAACAAAAAGATCATTCATGTCCTGGGTGGGATGGTACATGAGTTTGTCCTGTATTCAGAATGGTGTGAAATTTAAAATTTGTGATTGTTTATTTCTGGAATTTTCCATTTAATATTTTACAATGCAGCTGATTGCAGTTAATTGAAACCATGGAAAGTGAAACCATGAATAAGGAGGGTACTAATGTACTGTAAGTTTATAATCAGTCTTGAAGTTAAGGAGTATAGGTTCTTAAATTTCATTCCTTTTCAAATTCTTTTGGCTATTCCAGATTCTTTGCATTTCCGTGTGAATTTTAGCAGCAGCTTAAAAATTTCTAGAGAAAAACTTTCTGTGATTTTGCAAGTTTTATTAATAAGCCTGTAGATAAATTAGGGAAAACTGACATCTTACTAATACTGAATCTGATATCTCTGAACATAGCGTATATTGCTGTTTAGGTTGTTTTCAGTTTTTCTCAGATATATTTTGTAGTTTTAGTGTACACATTTTACACGTCTCTTACTGGCTTTATCCCTGAGCTTTCTATACTTTTTAATGGTATTGTAAATAGACTTTTAAAATTTAATTTTTAGTGGTTCATTGCTAGTATCTAGAAATACGGTTGCTTTTTGGATTCATTTTGTATTGATTTGTGTATACAGTTGATCTTATATTGTACAGCTTTGCCAAACTCACTTGTTAGATCTAATAGCATTTTTATAGATTCTAAAGAAATTTCTATGTAGTTGACCATGTCTATGAATGAAGAGTGTTTTACTGTCTTTTTTTCCCAATCTGAATGTCTTTTGTTTCTGTTTCTTCCATTATTGTACTGACTGGAACCTCTAATGTAATACTGAATAAAAGCAGTGTGAATGGGTATCTTTGCCTTGTTGGTGATCTCAGGCAGGGTGGGAGGGCATTTCAGTCTTTTACCAGTAAATGTGGTATTAGCTGTAGGTCTTAGTAGATACTTTTTATTTCACTAAGCATCTTTTTTCCTGTTCCTGGTTTGTTGAGACATTTTGTAAGAAATGACCTTTAATGCTGTTTTTATTTAGTTTGTTCACATTGTTAAACCAATCTTGCATTCTTGAGGTAAACCCCACTTCATCATGATGGGTTATCCTTTTAATGTATCCTTGGATTGAATTGCTAAAATTTTGCTAAGACTTTCTGTAGCTCTGTTCATCAGGGAGACTGGTTTGTATTTTTATTTTCTTATCATATGTTTATCTAGTTTTACAATCAAGATGATTCTTATTTTGCGTAATGAATTAGAAAGTATTTCCTATTCAATTTTCCTGAGAGAATTTGTGTATAGTCAGATTTTCTTCCTTAAATATTTAGTACAGTTCACTGGAAAAGCCATTTAGGCCCTGAGTTTTCTCTGTGGAAGGCGGGTTTTCAGCTGCACTTGTAATTTTTAAATATGTATTGACCTATTCAGGTTTTCTGTTTATTCTTAGTTATTGATTATTTCGTCTTTCAAGGAACTTACTGAATTCATTGACATGAAATTGTTCATTTTGTTACACTGATAACATCTGTGGACTCTCTATTAATGTAGCCTCTTTGATTCCTGATACTGGTAACTTTTATCTTCTCTTTTTAGCCCCTGATCATCTGGGCTAGAGGTGTATCAGTTTTCTTGGTGTTCTTGAGGAGAACTTTATGGCATTGGTATTTCTCTGTTGTGTGACTTTTTTCTGTTTCATGGATTTCTGCTCTGGTCTTTATTATTTCTTCTCTTTTCTTCTTTGGGTTTTATTTGCATTTATTTTTCTGTTTACATATTTTTTTTAAATGTAGATACTTCCCAATGCTGTCAAGTAGCAAATATTTGGTAGTGTCTCTTCTAGCATTTTGAAATTAAATTCATAGATAATAAACCTGTTTTCACACTAAATTAAAAAAAATCAGTATATTGAACTAACTGTAATGTAATTGAAGAACAAAAAGAAGAGAGTTTATATTGTGATACTAGCTATTTCAGTATGTAAACAGTGAGGTGTGATTGCATAATTGCAATATGGTGTAACACTACCAGACCTTAACCTCTGTGTACAGGTTACTGTGGATGTTATAGTTTACAGTGTGATCTGATTTTAGATCTCTTAGTTGAGACCTTTTTTTAAATAAACATTGGATGCTAAAAACTTTCCTTATACTGTTGTTTAGCTCCGTTACACAGATTTTGATATGTTAAATACTGTCAGATTTCTGTTTGGATTTCTTCATTGACTCATGGGATATTTGGAAGTTTATTATTCAATTTCTAAATATTTGGATATTTCCTATGTATTTCTGGTTTTGATTTCTAATTCAAGTCTGTTGTGGTCAGAAAATATACTTTATATGACTCAAGTCCTTTTATTTATTTATTTTTATTTATTTATTTTTTTTAAATTTTTTTTTATTATTTTTTACCAAGAACATGTATTGGTACAGACTCAAGTCCTTTTATACTTTTTGAGAATTATGACTCAAAATATGGTATGTCTCGATAAGTATTTTGCATGTACTCCACTTGATCTTAGCCAGAAGGCCAAGAAGAAGTTTTTTGCATGTACTACAAAGAATGTATATTCCACTACTTTGGAGTGTTTTATAAATGTCAGTTATGTCAAGTTGGCTTATAGTGTTCCAGTCTTTTGTATCCTTAATTATATTGTCTATTTGTTCTAGTAACAATTGTGGTTTTTATACTTGCAATTCTAATTTTTGTTGTTTCACATATTTTTGAAATTCTGTTGTAAACGTTTATAATTTTTCAGTTTTCCTGATGAATTGACCCCTTTATTGTTATGAAATAACCATTTTATTTTATTTCAGGTAATATTCTTTGCTTTGAAAAGTATTTTGTCTGTTACACTACTGCAGTTTTTCTTTCTTTTTTTTTTTAAAGAAAGAATATTTTAGAGCAGTGTTAAGTTTACAGCACAGCCAAGTGGAAGATAGAGATTTCCCACATGCTTACTGCCCTCACACATAGATAGCTTCCCTTTTTAATAATATCTAGCACCATAGTGGTACTTCTGTTGCAATTGGTGAATCTATGTTGATGTATTTCTGAGTACATGCTTTATATTAGGGTTCACTCACTGTGTTCTATATTCTAAGGGTTTTGACAAATGTATGACTTGTACTCACCATTCTAATATCATACAGATAGTTTACTATTCTTTTTTGTTTGTTTTTAGGTTTTTTTTTTTTTTTTCGGGTGCCAGAGATTGAACTCAGGGCCTTGCGCTTGCTAGGCAAGCACTCTAACTGCTGAGCTAAATCCCTAGCCTGTTTTAGTTTTTGAGATGTAGTCTCACTTTGTAGGTATATAGTGATGTCTCTGTTTTGATTTTCATTTCTCTGATGTCATATTACATGGAACATCATAGACATGTTTGCCATCTACATAACTTCCTTGATGGGTGTCTGTTAAGGTCTTTGTCCAGTTTTTAAGTCAGGTTATTTTCTTATTGTTGAGTCTTAAGAGATCTGTGTATTTTGAATAACAGTTCTTTATTAACTGCGGTGTTCTCATGTGCTTCCTCCCATGCTCTGGCTTGTCATTTCCTTGACATTATGTTTCATAGAGCAGAAAGTTTAGATTTTAGTGAAGACCAGCTTATCAATTATTTCTTTCTTGGATTGTACTTTTGGCGTTCTATGCAAAAAGCTATTTTTGGCCACTATATCTGTACAGATTTTTTTCCCTTCTCTCTTCTTTTTGGAACTTCTGCAGCGTATTTACCCTTGAAAGTGTCCTGCACATTTCTCAGGTTCTGTTCACATCCTGCAATCTTTTTTCTTTCTGCTTTTCAAAGTGGACACTTTGGTGGTCTATCTTAAATTTGCTCATTCTTTCATCTGTCTGCTCACATCCGCCTTTGATCTCCTCTAGTGAAATTTTCATTTCATCTATTGTACTTTTTGCCTTAGAATTTCTATTTGATTCCTTTTTTTTTTTCTTTTGTGGTGCTGGGGATCGAACTCTGGGCCTTGTGCTTGCAAGGCAAGCACTCTAATCACTGAGCTAAATCCCCAGCCCCTATTTGATTCCTTTTTATAATTTCTCTTTTTCGACACTCTCTGTTCATATACTGCTCTCCTGATTTCTTTAGTTCTTTGTCCAAGGTTTATGTTTGGTTATCGGGTATGTTTTTAAACAGTTAATTTAACCTCTTTTACCAGTAATTCTAATCTCAGGCCTTCTACAGAGATCATTTCTGTCAAATTCCTTTTTCCTGAGCATGGATCCTTCTCTTGTGTTTCTTTATATCTTTCTATCTTTTTTCATCAAGAGCCACATCTTTGGAATACTATAATGTGGCAACCCTGGAAATCAAACTCTCCTGCTCTTCAGGGATTTCTCACTTTTGCTTGGTGGTCACTGTAGTCCTTTGTTGGCAGAAGATTTTTAAATGTATGGATCAAAAACAAAACAAAACAAAACAAAGATCTATGTGTCTTGAAATCTTCCAGTAGCCGCAGCTGGGGAATCCAGGCAGCCTGAGGGGCCAGAAGAAGGGTCCTCAAGGGATTGCAGAGGAACCAAAACGCAGTCTGCCAGGATCCCACCTGCCATCCTCCACCAGCTGGCCCTTAGGGGAGCACGCGCTCCTACCCCTGCTCCCTCCAGGCAGAGGAGCTGGGGGGCTCTGGGCTGCGTGTATGCCTTTCTCTGGTCTAATTCCAGTGGCCCTTCTTTTCACCAGGCCCGTCCCTGGTGGCTCTAAGTGTCTGATGACCCAGTTCCAGACTTCTAAAATTATTGATTCTGATGACTTATTTTTTCAGTTTAATGGTTGTTTTGGTGGAAGGACCACCATTTGAAGCTTCCTATGCCACCATTTTCCCTATTAAAAAAAAAGAATATAAAATAGAAACTCTTATTTGCCCACAGCATTGTCCATATTCACTGATCTGTATTCCTTTTTATTTTTTCTTTTTGTAGATCTAGGTCTCCATTTAATATCAGTTTCTTTCTGCTTGAAGAACTTAACATTTCTCGTAACAACTTTGCTGATGAATTCTTTCAACATTCATATGTATTAAAGTTTTTGTTTTTCTTTAATTTCACTTTTGTTTTTCAAAGATATTTTCACTGGTAAGAAATTCTAGGTTCACAGTTGTTCTCTTTTTTCAGTATTTCAAAATTAGTGATGCTCTTTTTTTCCTGGCTTGTATTGTTTCTGATAAATAATCTCATATCAGCATATCAAACATGGTTTTTGTTTTGTTTTGTTTTGTTTGAGACAGGGTCTCGCTGTACAGTTCAGACTGGTCTTGAACTAAGTACGTAGCCCAGGCTGGCCTTGAACTGGAGATAATCCTCCTGCCTCAGCCTCCCAAGTGCTGGGATGATATCAACCTTTCTTGTGTTTTTCCTTTGTACTGTATATGTGAGTGAGAGTGTGTGTGTGTGTGTGTGTATACATTTTTTGGTTACTTTAAAAAAGACTTGATAATTGGGAAGTACTTTGTTTCTTTATGTGCTTTTTATGTATTTTTCCCTTTCCTTGCTTCTTTTGCGTGGGCTCCAATTACATATATATTTGTCCATATGAAATTGTCTCACAGTTTACTCTTTTCACTTTTTTCTTTGTTTTCATTTGTGTGCTTTCTGTTGGTATCTTCAAGTTTAGAGCTATCTCTTGCAAATCTAGTCTGCTGTAAATCTCTTTTGGTGTACTTTTATCTCAGACATTGTAGTTTTTATCTTTAGAAGTTTAATTTAGGCTTTAAAGAAATGTTTCCATGTCTCTTACACTCAGTCCTGCCTCTGGAGTTTTGAACCTGTAGAAAATATCATAATTGTTAGTGTTCTTGTCTACTAATTTTATCAGTTTTTCCGAGTCGGTTTTGATTGATTTTTCCATTTATTTATTTATTTTTGTTTCTTTGCATATCTGGTAATTTTCATTTAACTTTAATATTGTGATGTTTACCTTGTTAAGTACTGGGTAATTTTGATAGGTTTTTAAATGGCTCTGAGGTAGCATAAGCATTACCTGGGATCAGTTTATTCCCTTTGGTCTTGTTCTAACCTTCACTGGAAGGGATGAGCCCTGCATACAGCCTGCTATAGTTTGGATATGAAATGTGCTCTAAAGGCCTGTGTGCTGACTACTGATCACCAGCCTGTGGCGCTCTTTAGGAGATGGGAACTAGCGAGAGGAAGTTAGGTCTTGAGGTCATGACCTTGGAGGGGATAGTAGGATCTTGGCTTCTTCCTTTCCCTCTGCTTCCCAGCCACCATGAGGTGAACAGAGGTCTTCTGCAACAAGCTCCCACCTTGAAGTCCTGTGCCACCATGGGCTCAAAGCAGCAGGGCCAAGTGACCCTGGATGGAAATCTCTGAAATTGTGAGCCAAAGTAAAACTTTTCTCCTTTTAAGTTGATTATCTGAGATATCTTGTCACAGTGGTGGAAAGCTAACACATAGGCTAAAGTTTCTTTTCTGAGGGAAGATGCTTTTTAGTATTCTGGTCAGTGCCCATAAAGTTAAGTTTTAAAAACTTTTGCATCGAATAGTCACTGTTTCTTGCTCTGTGTTAGATCTGGTTGCTGTTCCTTCTAATCTTTTTTTTTTTTTTTAAAGGTTTCAAACATTTATTGTTGACTCGTTAGTGCTGATCACAGAGAAAAAATTTAGATTCCTGATTAAGCACTTCCGACTGTCCAGCCAATGGCATTTTTTTAAGCTCGATATGGTGATACCATCTTGACATGATAAAGAAGGTGGTATCTTGTGATCTCCAGGAGAGAAAATGTGCTGCAGCTCATGTGTAGTTCCTTACAGTCCCAGATCAGTCCTCCTCCAGTGTCTCCTCTGGGAGTTGGACCTGATTTTATTACCAGTTTTCATCCAAATCCTTTGAGGAACGGGATGCTTCTGCTTTTGCTTCTTGGTTCTGAAAGTCTTGTGAGAAGCTGTGGTTAGGCTGGAGGTAGGTACACGCACATGATGGCGGACAGAGGCACAAGAGCCCTTCTGATTTTCTTAGTTCTTTCTCCAGTTTCTGACTCTTCTTGCACTTTTGAGTCAAGAAGTACTCCAGTGTTTATCGTGAGGCTCAGTAGATATCTGTGTGGCGTTCTGTTATCCATACTCTGCTGTGTGGGTGCTAGCCTTTTATACTTCCATGTTCAGCTCCTCAGCTCAGGTAGATTCTGTGTTACCCTTCCTGGGTTACCCCTCCTGGGTTACGCCTCTCTACACAGTAAGTGTCGTCTCCCCTTTCTCTAAGCAGGAAGCTTGGAAGATCATAACCATGTGGCTCATCGTGTTTATTTATTTTTGTCTTCCCTGAATTGCCTGGTGCAGTGTCTTGATTGGCTTTTTTTTTTTTTTTTAAGATGGTAGGTTAAATCTGATCCTTGTTACTCTATCTTAACTGGAAGTCGAAAAAGTGATTATAAGAAATGGGGTCATTCTGGGTATTTAAATAGACTATACAAAAGTCTGGAGTAGCAATTTCAGAGTAGAGACCAGGAAACTACACAGGAAGTGAGAGTCCTGGATTAGCAAACAAATTTAGTTGAGGAAAGAAGATAGAAAATTGATGTTTGGGAAGAATTAGAAGGTGGACACTCTAGCTTTATGAATGAAAAGTGTAAAATTTTTATTCTGATAGGAAATTAATCTTAGATTCAGTTTAAGGAAAGGCATCTGCTTTTAACTTTTGAACAATCGATTTCTGAGATTACATATTTTAACATTCTAGAAACGTGATGCAAATTTAGTTGTTTATGTCCTTCTTTGCTTTGCAACCTAAATTTTAACAGTGATACAATAATGTATATTGTATTTAGTTAAAAGTTAAATATATAGTATGTTTTAAGCATGTAGAAGAAAATTAGAGTTCATATAGTTAAATAGTAGATATGTGGTGCCATCTAATGGCTACTATGAAAATCTATTTAGTAAGTAGCATAATGCTTTGTATTGTATGTTTATACTGAATAAATCTGACACTGGTGTCTTTGTTCCTTTAAATATCCAGAGCACAGTTTTTATTTAAACACTAAGACATGTTTATCTTTTCATTTTAACTTGTGCTATCTTTTTTACAGTCAACTACATCAGTGTCTTGTTTTGGTCACATTTAATGCCATGTATAAAATTACAGTTTGCTTATTTCAAAATATATTCAATATAGATTTAGTATATAAACCAGTTTTAATAAACGAGTCAAAAATTTATTTATTTATTTATTTATTTATTTATTTAGGTTGCCAGGGATCAAACTCAGGGCCTTGTGCTTGCAAGGCAAGCACTCTAACCACTGAGCTAAATCCCCAGCCCCAAAATTTAAACCATCTACCTGCTTTCTTTTTTATTTCTTTTTCCTTCATCCTAGTCCCGATATGTTGTTTTAAATTAATTGTACCTTGTGCAACCTCAGATCTACTGTAAATAGCATTCATTCTTCTCCCCTCACCTCTGTTTTTGTATATTTTATAAAATGCTTCCAAAGTGTGAGAATATTTGATAGATTAGTGATTGTACGTGGTGTTCTAGATCCTTAGGGGTTCTCCGGAGCCACCCACGGCTGTGGTGGAAGGGCTGATGTTGGAGAGTGAGCACATGGCATTATGGAAGTGACACAGACAGGTGGGCTGTTCCTCTGCTCAGTGTTTCCTCAATGTGCTCACTCACTGTGCAGGCAGCCTCGCGTGTCTATCCTGGCAGTTGTTCTGCATTTCCTTTTTAAGGATAAAGGAGACCTTCTGAAGTACTTTTTCTGTTGTTGTTTTAATGAAACAAAAGTTGCCTTTTGGCCAGATCACCATACTTACTCTTTATAAAAAACTGAACAAGTGCTGAGAAGTGCTATGAAAATACACAAGACACATAATTCCACCTCTCAAAGCTGACAGCTATTTGTAGTTTAGAATAGTACCATATCAATTGTTTTCTATACATATATACAGAATTTAAGTAAAATAATGATCGTATTCTGTCGATTGTTTTGTTTTTAAATTTTTAATCATCTGTTATTATGAGTATATTCTGGTGCTATTAACCATTTTTCATCTTATTTTATTATTTATCTTGCGTTTATTGACAATATGGTATTGATTTGAGTGAGTGAGCTTTCACTCTTCTGCTATTCCTGAAGTTTTTAATGTATAAATAATTACTCTATTACTAATACTGTTGCAGTGAGTTCAAAACATTTAAAATGTTTTAATTTTTCTCAATTCTTACTTAGGAAAATATATTGACAAGAAAAATTCCTGGATATACACTGTCTGGGTCAAAGAGTATCACTAGTCTTAAAGGCTTTTGATAAAATTTATAGCAGTTTATGTTTATCACATTCTAGGCTTTGTGTCTCTCCCTTCTTGTCATCTCTTGTTTACACTTTATTTTAGCCCAAAGGCCAAGAAGTGATGTCATGTCTTGTTTAAAAAGCTTTGTTAAATTGGTATATTATTGTTTTAAATTGCATTTTTCTGATGATTTTGACATTGGATAGTTTTTCAGTTTTTTTATTGTATCACGGAAAAATTGGATTTTATTTGTTCTGCTATGCATTTGTTTCTAATCTGTTGTCCATTTGGAAACTGTGTCATATGTAATATCATGAAGCTTCAAAGTTGTGTCATTTTTTTACAAAATATAATGATTTCTCAGGTAAAGTAGTTTTAAAAATATTTTTATTAGTAAATGTTTCCAATACATAATGTTTATATTCCTTGTGTGGAGTTAGTACATGTACATAATACATCTTAATTCTGTTTTTCATACCCTTTCCCTCCCCTTCCTTCTCTTCTCTCATTTCTTCTGCTTTCATGATTTATTTTTCTTTGTTTGGGAGGGATGTTGGGGATCAAACTCAGGGCCTTCTGCTTGCTCGGCAAGCACTTCTGTTGAGCTAAATCTCAAACCCCTATTATTTATTTTTCTCACTAGCAGATATTTGCCATACATAAATGATCACATTCATCATAGGGAATTTGTACCTGTATATAATATTTCATTTTTGGGAGAGTGCTAGGGATTGAACTCAGGGCTCTGTGCTTGCTGACCAAGCACTCTACCACTGAGCTAAATCCCCAACCCCAATATATCTTAATTCTTTTTTTCCTATTCCCCTCCCCTCTCTTCAACCCTGTTTCCCCTTCGCATTTACAAAAACTTTGTTTCCATTATTTTCTTTCATTCTCTTTTCCTTTTTTAAAATCCCTTTTCCCTTCCTTCCCTCCCCTCCTCCCTCCTTTATTCCTATTCCCATATGAACATGTTCTCCCTACTTCCCCATATGTATCCTCCATTTTGCTTCCTGTTTACCCTTTGGGTTTCTCACACAAAAGAAACAATGTGATATTTAAGTTTCTGTGTCTGATTCATTTCACTTAAAATTATTGTGTCAAGTGCACCCATTTTCCTAAAAATAACTTGTTTATCGTTCTTTATGACAGAATAGTACTCCATTGTAGAAAAAAATGCATTTTCTTTGTCCATTCATGTGTTGATGGGCTTATGGGCTGGTTTCAAGATTTAGCTATTATTAATTGTGCTGCTATTAAGATGGATATACATATATCACTGTGGTATGATGCTTTCACCTCTTTTGGGAAGATACCTAGAAGGTGAATAACTGGGTCAAATGGAACTTCTTATTTCAGTTTTTGAGGAATCTCTACTGATTTCCATGTTGGGTGTACCAATTTACACTCCCACCAACAATGGAGAAGGGTTCCTTTTCTCTCACAGCCTCACCAGCATTTGTTATTGGTTGATTTCTTGAGACTAGCCATTCTTTCTGGAGTGAGATGGAATCTCAGTTTGTTTTAATTTGTATTTCTTGAATTACTAGTGATGCTGAATGCTTTTTCATATGTTTATTTGGTATTTTTACTTCTTCATCCAAGAAGTGTTTATTCATTTCAGATGCCCATATTTGGATTGGGTCTTTAAATCTGGGGGTGGGTCTAATTTTTTTGAGTTTTTATATATTCTAGATCTTAATCCTTTGTCTGAGGAGTAGCTGGTAAAATTTTTTTTCCCATTCTGTGGGTCGTTGCTTCACTCTGTTGGTGGTTTCTTTTGCATTGCAAAAGCTTTTTAATTTGATATAATCCCAGTTGTTGATTCTTTGTAATATTTCCTATGTGATTGGGATTTTGTTCATAAAGTCTTTGCCTACACCTATGTTTTCAAGAGTTTTACATATTCTATCTCCAGCAGATTGTTTCTCTTTTTATATATAGATCTTCGATCCATTTTGATTTTAGTTTAGTATGTAGTAAGAGGGATGGGTCTACATTTAATCTTCAGCATGTGGAAAGCCAGTCATGCCAGCACCATTTATTAAAGAGGCTCAAAGAGGCTATCTTTCTTCTAGTGAAGGTGTTTGGCCCCTTTATCAAAGATAAGGTAGATGAGTGTGCTTGGAGTTGTTTCTGCATTTTCTACTGTGTTCCACTGATCTTCAGGGCCGTTTTTATTTGCCACTACTATACTGTTTTTACTCACAGTAGCTTTGTAGTATAACTTCAAATCAGGGATTATGATGCCCCCTCCCTTGTGCTTCTTGCCCAGAATTGCTTTTACTAATTGAGGTCTCTTCTGGTTCCATATGAATTCTAGGATTTCCTTCTCTAGTTCTGTGAGGTATGCTATTAGTATTTTGTTTGGGATTGCATTCAATGTATATAACAGTTTTGGAAGTATGGCCATTTTCGTTATATTGGTTCTTCCTACCCAAGAACAGGGGATATCTTTTCATTTTCTGGTATCATCTTTGGTCTCTTTTTTTTCAGAGTATTGTAGTTTTCAATGTAAAGGTCTTTCACTTCCTTCGTTAGATTGATTCCCAAGTATTTCATTTTTTTGAATGATTTTGTGAAAGATGTTGTTTCCCTAATTTCCCTCTCAGAGAGCTTGTTATTCATGTAGAGGAACACTATTGATTTTTGAGTGTTCACTTTGTATCCTGTTACACTGCCAAATTTGATTATTAAATCTAGAATTTTTTTGGTGGAGTTTTTGGGGTCTTCTATGTAGAGTATCTTGTCATCCGCAAATAATGATAATTTAACTTCTTTCTTTCCTGTCCATATTCCTTTTATTTCTTTCTCTTGTCTAATTGTTTTGGCTGATGTTTCCAGAACTATATTGAACAGGAGCGATGGTAGAGGACATCCTTGCCTTGTTCCTAATTTTAGAGTGACAGATTTCAGTTTTTGACCATTTAGTATGATGTTGGTTGTTGGTTTGTCATAGATGGCTTTTTATTAGATTGAGATAGAAATCATCCAATCTAATTTTCTGCAGGATTTTTATCAGGAATGGGTGTTGGATTTTGTCAAATGCTTTTTCGCATTTATTGAGATAATCATGTTTTTTTTTTTGTTCTTGGTTATTTTAATGTAGGGTATTAGATTTATTGATTTGCGTTTGTTGAGCCATCTCTGCATCCTTGGGATGAATCCTGCTTAGTCATCATGTATAATCTTTTTGATGATTTGCTGAATTCTGTTTGCCAATGTCTTATTGAGGATTTTTACGTCTATGTTTATTAAGAATATTGGCCTATAGTTCTCTTTTTTTGGTTGGATCCTTCTCTGCTTTTTGTATCACATTAATGCTTGCTTCTAGGAATGACTTTGGAAGTATTGCTTCCCTTTCAATTTCATTAAAGAGTTTGAGGATTATTGGCATTATCTCTTCTCTAAAGTTCTTTTAGAATTCAGCAGTGAATCCCTCAGGACCTGGGCTTTTCTTTGTTGGTAGTTTTTTAATTAGTTCTTCAATTTCATTGACTGATATTGGAATATTTATAATTTTTATATATTCTTGATTCAACTTTGGTGATTCATATATATCCAGGAATCTGTCCATTTCTTCTGAATTTTCTATCTTATTAGAGTACAGGTTGTCAAAGTAGCTACTGATGACCTTCTGGATTTCTGCAGGATCTATTGTGATTTGCTCTTTACATTCCTAGTTGCATGGATTTGGGTCTTTTCTTTCCTTTTTTTGATAAAGTTGGCTAAGAGTTTGTCTATTTTATTTAATCGTTAAAGAAGCAACTCTTTGATTCATCGATTCTTTGAATTGTTTTCTTAGTCTCAATTGCATTAATTTTGGCTCTGATCTTTATCATGTCCTCCCTTCCTTCCTTGTACAAGCTTTGGGCTTCACTTGCTCTTCTTTTTTCTAGAAGCTTGAGGTTCTACATGAGGTTCAACGTGGATGCAGCATGAGGTTGAGGTTCAACATGAGGTGCAACATGAGGTTGTTTATTTGAGCTCTTTCTGGTTTTTTGATGAGTAAATTCACTGCTACAGATTTCCCTTGTAAGACTGCTTTTCTTGCATTCCATAAGTTCCGATATGTTTTGCTGACGTTATCGTTTAATTGTAGAAAATGCCCAATTTCTTCTTTAATTTCATCTGTGACCCATTGGTTGTTCAGGAGAGTTTTGTTTAATTTCTATGTGCTTATATGATTTTTGTGGTTTCTTTTGCTATTGATTTCCAACTGCATTGCAGTATGATCTGATAATATGCATGGGGTAATTCCATTTCTTTTGGGTTTACTTAAGCGTATTCTGTGAACTAGTATGTGGTCTATTTTGGAGAAAGTCCCATGCACTGCTGAGAAGAATGTGTATTCTGTTGTTGTGGGGTGGAACACACTTTAGCTATCTGTTAAGTCCATTACTTAAGATTTGGTTCAGCTCTGATATTTCTTTGTTGAATTTTTGTCTAGTTGATCTGCCTCTTGTTGACAGTGGGATATTGAGGCCCGCCATTACAGTTGTGTTAGTGCTTATCTGATTTTTTT
Source organism: Hystrix cristata (assembly GCA_004026905.1). Taxonomy (NCBI): domain Eukaryota; kingdom Metazoa; phylum Chordata; class Mammalia; order Rodentia; family Hystricidae; genus Hystrix; species Hystrix cristata. The sequence continues at coordinate 36,231 of PVJO010009897.1, forward strand.
TATATCCATTAGTGTTTATGTAGTTCTGTCTGCTGGTATTTTGTGCATATATATTTATGATTGTTATCTCTTCTCCTTGGATTGTTCCTTTAACAAGTATTTATTGACCTTTTTTGTCTCTTCTGTACAGTCTTGGCTTGACATCCATTTTGTCTGCAAATAGAATAGTTTTCCCTGCTTTTTTCTGTGTTCCTATTGCATGGAGTATTGTTTTGCATCCTTTGACAATCAGTCCATGAATTTCTTTTTCAGTTAAATGTGTTCTGGTATGCAGTATATTGTTGGATCTTGTTTCTTGAGTCATTCTGCCAATCTGTTTCTTTTGATTGGTGAATTGGGACCACTCATATTGATGGTTATAACTGATAGGGTATTGACTTATCATTATATTATTTTCCTGTTGTTGGTTCCCTTTCTTTGTCTTCTTTTCAGTTGTTTGACTTTCACGGTGGATTTGTTGTATTGGCATTCTTGGAATTGTTGTCTTCATTTTCTCTTTGTAGAATATCCTTCAGAACTTTTTGGAGTGCTGGTTTGGTGGTCACGAATTTTTCAGCTGTTCTTATTATGGAAGTATATTATTTCTCCATTGACATTGAAAGATAATTTTGCAGGATACATCAATCTGATTTGGAGGTTTTTTCTTTTAGTGCTTGAAATACTTCATTCCAATTTCTTCTTGATCTAAGAGTTTGTGTTGAGAAGTTTGCTGTGATCCTGTTGATTTTCCTTTATAAGTGATTTATTTCTTTTATTTAACAGCTTTGTTCTTGTGTCGAATTTCTGTAATCTTGACTATTATATATGCCTTTGTGTAGTTTTTTTCTGATCATGGCTACTTGGAGTTCTATATGCTTCACTTATCTGTATGTCAAATTCTTTTTCCATTCTGTATGTCTGCCATTACTTTTGTGAACAGGTTTTTTAATGCCCTATCTGTTATCTTCTGATTCTTCATTGATTACAGTTAATCTTATATTTGCCTTCTTTCCACTGTGTAGCAGCTCTTGGATTGATTTTTCGTGGTCCCTTGCTGTTTTTAAAAGAGTTTTCCATTTGCTGATTGCCAGCCATGACCTTGTCTTCTATGTCTGATAGTCTGTTTTCACATTGGTTGATGGTGCTGCTATCCTTTCAGTGGAATTTCTAATCTTATAGATTTCTATTTGAGTGTGTTTTATAGAATCTACGTCTCTTCTATTTTGAGGATTCATGGTTGGCACGTTTTTTCTAAGCTCTTCTATTTTTTTTTAATATCTACTCTTGATTCTCTAAACATTTCCTTCATTATGGTCATCATCTCTTTAATTATCTGTGTAATTATTTGTGTTTCGTTTTGTTAAGAGACTCATTCATCTGTTTTTGTTACTTCTGCTGCTACCATTTCAGAAATTTCAGGTGAGTGACTTTGGTTTCTTCCATCTCAATGCCCCCTGGATTTGTCTTGGGTGAGTTGGGGGTTATGGGTTGCGTCTTGCTTTTATGTTTTCTCAATATCTATTTTTTTGTTTGTTTTCTCCATTGAGGCTTATAAATTGCGGATGGTAGGTCACATTATTACTAGTTTCAAGACTTCTTTAGGAAATGACTACATTTCAGGGGTGTCTTCTAAGTGTTGATGGCTTTTGGGTTTTGAGTCTGTCCCAGGATACTGGCTGTCAATTTTTTAAGAATGAAAGGTTGCAGCCTGTTTGGCCTAGCACCAGTTGTTTTCTACTGGACTGTAGACAGTCCAGGTATTGGCATACAAGGAAGATCAGTTGATCACAACAACTCTGTCACCTTGGCTAAAGTAAAACAATCAGTAATAACAATAGCATCAAGCACAGACTGGAAAATGAAAAACTATGATAACTAATAATTTGCTGCCTTTAACCATGGGTACCAGATTTGTACTTATGTGCCAAAATCTAGGAGAAATCACAAAACTGCATGTAGTAATTATCCATTTAGTAGAGTGATTTTACCCTAAGGTGAGAAAATTTGAAAGGGAGAAGATGAAAACATAGAGAAATAAAGGAAGAGAAAGAGATTAGAAGCAAAGCTGAAGTACAAATGAAGATTACCCAAGCCTCAGGTTGCTGGTGGAAAAGAGCAGGAAAAGAAAGAAGGAAAAAAACAGAGCAAAAACAAAACAAAAGCTAAAAACCATGTGCCCAGTCATGAAAAACAAAAACAAACAATAAAAAAAAACTCCACAAAGAATAGAAAAAAAATAAAGAAAAGGAAAGAGAAGAAAAAAAAGAAGAAATTTCCCTACAATTTTATGCTTGTGTATATCTTCTGGAGTCTACAGTTTTGTGGCAGTGTCCACTTCAGGGCTTGACTCTGTTCTTGCTGGTAGATAAAGGAGGCAATCATAGCCCAGATCCATGCTGGATAATCATGAGCAAGCCTGCATTAGGATTAGGACGAGGTGCCAGTTCTGGTAGTTCCAAATCCACGGAAGGTCAGTCTGATCCTGGCCTCTGGTTGTGGGGGTGTGGCATGGGTTGTTTGGCTTATAACAGTGGGGTGTCTCTTGCCAGCTTGACCATAGCTCCCTGACCCTGGACATCTCCCGTGGTTGTCCCTCATCCAGTCACTGTGGGAGATTAACACTGGGAGCCCTGAGGTGGAGCCAGCCCACGGCTGCCCTGAGTCCCAGGGTCAGTCGGCCCTTCCCTAAAAAAAGAGTGCCCAACCAAGCACTCTTCCCAGGGGATGTGCGGTTGCTTGGACTGGAGTCACTCACAAGCTGCTGCAGCACACAGCATCCACTGCTCCATTCCTGTGGTGTGTTCTCCCCGAAGACCTCTGGAGTTGCCAGCATTCACTGTGTCTTTGTAGGTTTGGTCTTCCTTTCTCATGCCTTGAGCCCATGAGCCAGAAGCTTGGGAGAAAGTGCAGAGTGCCTCTTCCTTTTTCTTCGTTGTAGACTGTCTTGCCAGTTTATCTGTAGGCTCTAGTTTTCCTTTAGATCTTTCCTTGGTCCCAGGGGTCCACCTCCCTCATTTTCTTACCATGTTGTTTTCCAGTGTTTGGGTTCCAAATCTTGGAGAGGGGATTCATTGCTGCTTACCACTCTGCCATCTTTCTTGAAGTCTCCATTTATTTATATATTTAAGAATTTTCTCTCAGCAGCATTTCGTACTTTTCAGAATACAGCTCCCATATTTGTTTTATTTATATTTCATTTTATTTGGAAAAAAATTATTAGTATGTTTGTGATACACAATAAATACACTCACATCTTGTTCCTTTTTTACTTCCTTTTCTTCTTCCCTCCCTCTCATCTCTGCCCATTTCCAGATCCCCTTCTCATTTCCCTGTTTCCTCTCATTGTCTTTTGAAATGATTATAAATGATTTTTAAAATTTTGTTGTGGCCTATAACTTTGCTGAACTTATTTAAACTATTAATTATAGGAGCTTTTTTTTCATATAGAGTTCTTGGAATTTTTTGTTTTCTAGGTAGATAATCATGTTTTGTGCAAATAGGGACAGTTTATTTCTTCTTTTCCAATCAGTATGCTTTTTATTCTCTTCCTTTCTTGCATTACCTAACACTTCTGGTAGCACGAAATGAGTGGCAAAAGCAGATACCATTGTTTTCTGCCCTCATTTAGGGTTAAACCGCTCAGTTATTTAAAAATTTACTACCTGGTATTTACAAAAATATGTTGAATAATCAATGCCTAATTTTTTGAGAAGTTTTTTAAAATGAATGGGTATTAAATTTTGTCACATGCATGAATTATTAAGATCCTATGATTTTTCTTCTATAACCTGTTAATATGTTGCATCCTTTTTTTTTTGGTATTACTGGCATTGAACTCAGGGCCTTCACACTGAGCCTTATTTTTTATTTTGAGGCAGGGTCTTGCTGAGCCACTGAGTTGCCCAGATTGCACTTGAGCATTTAATTCTTCTGCCTTAGCCTCTCAGAGTGCTGGGATTGCAGGCTTGTGCCACCATGTCTCACTCACACTGATTTTTGAATATTGAATCAGCTTTGCATTGGTAAGAGTGTATATAATTCTTCCTGTGAATTCCTGAAATCTACTTGATAGTATTTATTTAAAGAATTTGTATTCATAAGTAGCTGAATATCTTATTGGTCTATAGTTTTATGCTGACTTTGTCTGGTTCCGGTATCTGAACAGTGCTTCATATTATAACACCAATGAGGAAATATTTTCCCTTTTTCTCTTTTCTGGGAATATTATGTAGAATTGGTGTTAATTCTTCAAATTTTTTTTTTTTTTTTGGTGCTGGGGATTGAACTCAGGGCCTTGCACTTGCGACGCAAGCACTCTAACCACTGAGCTAAAGCCCCAGCTCAAATGTTTGATAGAATTTTCCACTGACACCATCTAGATTGGGAGTTTTTCTTTAACAGTTTAGGCTTTTCAAGTGATGCGATTAATACTGGATGAGCTCTGATAGTTTCAACTTTTTGAGGAATTGGTCGTGAATTATTAGTAAATACATATCACATCTGGATCCTTTCTACTTGTTCTCCTCCCCTCCCTTTCACTTCCACCCATCCTCATATCCCCTTCCGAGCTCCACAAAGTCTGTAACTGAGTTGTCAAATTTATGCGTACAAGGTTGTTTGTAGTATTTCTTTCTTCTTCTTTTCTTCTTTTTTTTTTGGATGTCTACAGGGTATGTAGTGATACCCTCTTTTGACTCTGACATTCGTCATTGGAGTCTTTCCTTTTTCCTTATCAATCTTGCTGATCATATTTATATAGCTATATTTACACAATTATTCTGCTCAATGACTGAATAGATTTGCATTTCCTGCTTCTAGTTTATAGTTTCTTTTGTACTGTTCTTTTTATCAGATTTTGATATCAGAATTATGCTAGTTTTGAACAATGAATTTAGAAACTTTTTAAATCATGTCCTAGAACATATTTGTAAATTTCTTTGCAAGAAGTCACTGGTCCTGGTACTTTCAGCATGGTTAGAGATCACTATAGGGACAGCAGCCAGACAAACTCCTGGGCTCTTAACCTGAAACTCAGTAGGAGCATGACTTCTGTTTTCTCTTAAGGTAGAGAGAGTTGAAAGTGGCTTTTGCTAAAACTCTTGACACTTCAGCTGGGCTGCAGATGCCCAATAGGGAACTAAAACAGAACAAAGCTTGACCTGTATTTTGCTAAACTCTGGCTCAAATCCTTCTCAGCTCTGTACACAGACATGTTAGTCTTTTAGGGCATGTCTGTCTAGCAATATTGGTGAGACAAGGTGTATTAGCCCTAAATTTACCTAGTGTATGTCATCACACTTGGAGACTGAGAATACTGGATTACAGAAACATTCATATACTGAGACTGCCTCAAGTCAGGATTCCTCATGCGGAAACTGAATTTCTCCCCGAGTCAGGAGGATTCCTCTGGAGGTACGAAACCAGGGCTGTGATAATCCACCAGACCTCGACCCACCACGTTACCATAAAACTGGTCTGCATTCCTTTGTGAGTGGGCTGCTCCAACCATCTTCCTCAGTGTGCCCCTCCAGCTGCCGCTCACACTACAGTCCTTTCCCTATCTTCTCTCTTACTTTGCAGTTAAAGCTTTTGCCTATTCATTCGTACTGACACTTAAGTTTTAATTTCCATTATCACTAAAGCAAGGAGTCGAGCCTAGCTGGTGACACTTTAAGGTTATTCTTCAGTATTAAATGTCTTAATTTTATTCTTATTTCATAGATATTTAGAAACATATCTGTGATGGTGTGCATAGAAAAATGGGAACATCTGTATCTATGGTTATGTTCCTGTTTTTCATGTAGAGGTAATTCCTGACCTAGGATGGTAAGTTAATGATATGTCCACTTTTGGGTAGTATGAAAGCAGTAAGAATTTAATAGAAGCTCTATTTTGATTTTTGAGTTTGGTGCTTTGCCCAGCAGCCAGGGCAGTACTCCCTTGAGACGCTGAGCAGAGGCAGGTGGCTGCAGCTTCGGTCACTTCCCTGCAGTGGTGGTCCTAGCCGTTTTGCACCAGGGACTGTTTTGTGGAGGACCGTTCTGCCATGGCTGGCTTCAGGATAGTTCAAGTGCATTAGGTGTCCTGTGCACTTTATTATTATTGTAGTGTAGTATATAGTGAAATACACAGCTCATCATAGTGCAGGATCAGTGGGAGCTCTGAGCTCATTTTTTTGTAACTAGTTGGTCTCATCTGGGGATGATGGGAGACAGTGACACCCAAAGTGTGTTGCTTATGTGCAATTACTATGTCAGTCTACTTCATAATCTCATCTTGGTTGCTGTCACTGCAGAATACGCTGATTCAAAAGGGTAGGATTGGGGCTGGGGATTTAGCTCAAGTAGAGCACTTGCAGAGCAAGCATAAGGCCCTGAGTTCGATCCCCAGCACCGAAACAAAACAAAACAAAAACCAAAAAAACCCAAAAGGGTAGGATATTGGAAATGGAAGCAGGCTTTCAGTGCTTTTGTGGAAGTAGCAGGATATTCCGCCTTGATTTTAATCCAGAAAGTTTGGAGATTTCAAGTTGTTTCAAACATACTTTCAAGGACACCATCATTTGCGACCTCAAGCAGTTGATCTTCTGTCAAGGACAAAGTCGAGTCGCCTGCCTTATTCTCAAATGGGTGGTAGATCTATTCATTCTGGTTCTGGGGTCTGTTGTGATTGGGAAGCATATTCAAACTTGTTTGAAAGCTGAGATGCGTGATCACGTGCCAGCTGGGAGAAAGAAGGCCCTGGCTCATTGTCTTTCAAAATCTCCTCTAATGTTGGAAACCTGTCAGAAATCCCAGTGTTCACTGATCGCTCCTATAATTCCAGTTCGGCTTTGGATGCAGTCACTTTATCTGCTGAATTGAACATAGTTGTTATTCTGCCCCGAAGTGACGGAGTGAGTTCCTCGAGCAGGTTGAACATGTCATGTGATTGAGCAAGTTTTGCAGCCCATTCTGTGTCACTGAAAGGTGCTGCTAGTTGTGACTGCTTTTGTAAATCTCGTGAATGGCTCTTTGTAACTCAAACACTCTAGCCAGTGATATTCCATCTCATTTTTGTGTGCATGAGAAGATGTGTGTGCTCTGTGTGCCTCTCCTCACAGAGCTGTGCAGCCTCGAAATACAGGCATGCACTTTAGAACAGTTGACAGTTTTACTTATGTCCTATAAGATGCTAGGTTCAGGTGGCTGGCTACCTGGCATTTCTCTGGATGACACAGCACACAGTCTCACATGTACAGGCAGTCTCTGTGACCTGAACAGTGAAACCAGAAAGCCGTCCAGTCGTGGCAGCTGATGTGTCTGTGTGCATACCAACATACCATGACCTGTTCAGTTTTCCTGACAGGTGATCATGCGCAGACTTGAGTAATTCTGCAGCTTTCATGTTGCTTGAAAGCAAAGGTGCGTACAACATATTCTCATGAGCATTCTCCTGAAAAATACATTGCACAAAGACGAGTATTATTGCCTTGTTGTCAACATCAGTAGTCACATCAGCCAACCAAATTGTCCACTACGATGACTCATTAATTCTAATGGTTGTCCCTCGATATTCCCTGCTGTTTCATCAGTCCATCTAGTTATGGTATTAGCTAGAAGAGGAATATGTGCCACCTTTTGTGCATATGCTGCCGAAGCGAGCACCATGTGCCACCTTTTGAACTGCAGCGTCTCCTAAAAATTCAAGCCAAATGTCCTTAGCAGCAGACAGGATCAACTCTTCAACCACAGTAAAGGGCTTCTTAGCTTTAGCAGTGCAGTTAGCCACTAAGAATGATGCTCTCAGTACAGACACATTTGATAAAGTGGTGGCCTTCAGTAATTGCTTCTGTTCTTTGTATTCACTTTTTTTTTTTTTTCTTTGAAAAGCTCTGAAGGCTTGTCTTGTAATGCAGGGTGCTGGGTCTCCATGTGACAAAGTGGTTTTGAAGGTTACATGGCTTCATTGGATAGCTGGTCATCACATGTTATACAGACCATGCTTAGAAAATGTGAATCACCTGTTGGAATGAATCTGTAATTTAAGCAGGACTCTTGTTTTGTTTTGTTTTTTTTCTTTTAAATGCAGCTTTTATCCCTGGTAGTCTTAAGAGTCTTCTGCTATCTCATCATTGGTCTTTCCCCCCTTTCAAAGAAGCTCTCCAGGGTTGTTTGTTTTGTACCAATTTTGGCTAGAGGTATCTTATGAGGTTACCAAAATCGAGACTGAGACAGGCCACACGGAGACTAAAGTGTCAGATTCTGACTTCCAGGCTATCACCAGATGCAGCTGAACAATTGGAGTACATCATTCACTTGCCACTGAACAGCCTGCAGCCACTTGCAACTTGTCACTTGCCACTCACTGATACGGTTTTGAGTCTGCAAGCAACGATTTATTATGGTCTCTTTGCAGTCAAACCTCTCTGCTGATGTTAATCTGTATTTGCAGCTCCTCCCCAGTGCTAGTATCATCGCCCCAGCTCTACCTCAGCTCATCAGTCAATGGATTCTCATAAGGAACATACACCCTTTGATCCCTCTCATGCATAGTTCACAGTAGGGTTCTTTATCCCATGAGATCCTGTGGCACTGCTGCTCCGACAGGAGGTGAGGCTCAGCAGGTGACGTGTGCGATGGGGAGTGGCTATAAGCACAGGTGAAAGTGGCCTGCCTATCACTCATCTCCTGCTGTGTGCCCTGGTTCCCAGCAAGCCACAGACCTGAAATAGTTCATGACCCTGGGCTGGGAACCTCTGCCCTGTACAGCATGGTGCATTGCTAAGCTGTGGGGCTACATTGGTATGTTAGGTATGTTAAATGCATTTGAGCTTACAATGGGCTTTAGGATGTAAGTCAGGGTGCATCTGTATAATACTCTATATTTATAGACAATATATATATTTAGACAAGCTGAGATAAATCTCATTTAAATTTTTCTTTGAATTCTGACTTTACCATATACAATTTTGTGAACTTGGGCAAATTATTTAATTGCATCATTTAAGTTTCCTTTTCTGTAAGGGTACAAGGGTTGTTATGAAACTTGAATAAAATAATACATGTAAAATATTCGGCTTAGTGCATGATGCAGAATCATACACCCTGGATTACTGTTAGTTTTGTTGTAATGGGTTAGACCTATTAAAGGTTTGTCTGTCTTATTTTGGGGGGGGTGGGTACTGGGGGGGTCTGTCTATCTCATTTTAGTTCTACTCCACACACCTAAATGCAGACATGCACAAATCTAAGAAAAAGTTCTTGGATTTTTCTGTTGCTTTTATCTAATTCAGTTTGTTGCTGCTTTTATATTATTTCTTCCTACTTTCTTTAGGGCTATTTTATGCTGTCTTTAAAAACATTTTATAGACTGTTTTGTAGTGCTTACCCCTATTGCTATTAAAAACAAAAGATTTAAGACTAAATTATATTTTCATTAGTTTCTGAAGAATGAAGTTTTATGTTAGCATAATAAAGGACTCTTGTTTTCACTGAGACCCCTGCAGACTGGAAATTGAATGTTTCGAATCTGAGACAACCTAAAACCTCTACTTCGGGTTTCTGACTTTAAAGCAAATGCTTTCGAATTGTGATGTATTTTTATTAGTGTTCTTTGCTATATTTTTTTGTCAGTATTTTTTTGGACTAGTTCTCAATATGTTCCCCAAACTGGTCACAAACTTGTAGAGTCAAGTAATCTTTCTGCTTCAGGCTCCAAAGTGGCTGGGACTATTGATGACCATCACCACACCTGTCAAGGTCAATATTCTTTTTTTTTTTTTAAGAGTAGGAATTTTATTGAGAGAGAGAAAGAGAGCTCCTGAGAGACAGGAGGGGACCCGAGTGGGTTGCCAACGAGCCCATCCTTCAGGGGAAGTTTTATAGAGCATAATTGTGAGGCGGGTACAATGTGTGTCAAAATGATGAGTAACCAATAATAGTACAAGTGTAGTCGTTTAGGTAATAGTGATCCAACTTGGAAGAAAGTCATGTAGTAAATCGGCAAGGAGAGAACAAGGACATTCCAGGGTGAGCTGAATCTGGAGGTTTTGGTCGCCCACCTGGGTGACCTAGACTTTATCAGATCAGATGAGTGTGATCTTCAGTTCATTGTTTATCCCTCAGCCTTATCTTGAGTCCTGACCTTCAATGGATGCATCTCCAGCCATAGTTGTAGCGTATTCTCCTCTTGCGTATTGACTCCATTGAGGGCCCAGCCCTGTCTGACTGCCTATAATATTTCTACCTTACTTCGCTGTCTATAGTATTCCCCCCTCTAAAGAAGTACCCCTAACTGCGGTTAGGGGAGATGGGCGATGTTTCCATCTAGCTGCTTTGAGCTGAGAAAGATCAGTGTCAGGGAGACGGCAGTCAGTGACCTCTGGAGAGCTAATCTGATGGGCCTTGCGTAGACGTCATGTTGCAGTTTAGCAGTATGAACTCCCTTCACAAGTTGATCCAGTGGGTCCTAGGGAAAGGAGGCTGGCATATTTGTAGTTGGCTCCATCTGTATGATCACTCGAAGCTTGGCATCCTCTAGGTGAGAATAAACAAATTTTCTAAGAAATTAAAGCATGTATGACCAAAGCATGGCACTAGAATGGAAAGGCAGACTGGAGAAAAGAACCACATCCAGCTATGGTATTGTTTTATGTATCTTTTTGTTATACTTTTCTGCTGGGTGTTTAAGACCAAGTCAAAGTGAGACCCATGCTAATAAAAATTGACCTGTTGCTATCTATCAAGGTCAGTTTAGGCTCTGCAGGCATCACTTTTGGAACCACATGCAGAGCATCTCAGCTCCTCTGTCAGTGTCAGCCGCCAGGATGGGTCATGGTCTGGCTTGACCACGTGGCTTCCTGTGGAAGCAGGGGAGACTTTTCCCTCTCAAGTGACCCTCCTTTTTGGCTGTATCAATTGACTCCTTCTCTGGTGTCTAACAACTCCCTGTTCAGGAGGTTGGGTGACTCATCAAAGCTGTAGGATCTTGTAGAAAAGGTTCCTTATATCCTGGGTCCTTGATGACCTTGGAGGGCCAGGGCCAAAATATTGGCTATCCTCTTAGCCCAGTTGTCTTTCTAGTTTTGATCTCTAAACCTCAGTGGTTGAACACCCAGGAGAGAAGATTGATTACATCAGTATTATATTTTACAACCTTACCTGAATCTCAAGCACCTTGAGATATATAGTATATCCAGTGAACCTATTTCTTTACCACACATTGTTGCCTTAGAAGTTGAATCTCTATAAAATGTTATCAAATAGCAATCATAAAGTTTAAGGTCAGTATTCTTGATGAAACTAAGAAAGTTACTTTCATTCCAAATTTACCCAAGCATTTTAAAAAACAGTATAGATGACTGTTAAAGTTTATTTTCTTATCTTTCTTTAAAGTCTCTTTTCTCTTTTGTTAGTGTGATGAATTATGTCATTTGATTTTCTATTGTTGTGTAATTTTTTTTTGCATGTTGAGGAGAAATCTGATTTTATCATGTGTAGTTCTCCCTCCAATCTGGGCTTGGTTTCTAATACTATTATATTTATATTCATAATTATAGAGGTCAGCTATTGCTATTCTAGTGCTGCATATCAGTCCATCCCAAATCTCAATGGAATACAAAAATCAGCCTTTATCGCCACGGATCTGAAGCTTGCATTGTAGCAGGAGGGGCAGATAATACATAACCACTCAGTCAGTCAGTACCTTGTATACTAGGAGATAGTAGACATGGAAAGATTGGGGGAGAGGAAGAGCACTAGTGGTAATGAGTGGCGTGTTTAAAACAGACCTACAGAGATATTCTCAATAGGAAGGCAACATGTTAAAGCATGCTGGGAGCCTTGAAGGAGGCCCCAGAGTGAGCTCTGCAAGCATCTGGGAAAATGCCACCCTCGCTGAGAGTGAGCAGCCAGGACAGACAACTCGGCGAATACTCGAGAAACCTGAAGGCAGGCACAGTGAGCAGGTGGGGAGGTGGTAGGAGAGAGGAGCCACTGGGACAGAGACACTCTGACTCCTGGCCCTCACCTGGTACTCATTAAGAGCACGATTTGTGTTTTCTCCTGAGGCACTCAGGGGTTCTTCTCTTGGGTCTCCAGATCCCCAGTACGTGACAGAATGAAACAAAATTTGACCTTAATTTTGTACCCTTCATTACCTCAAAACTCTGGATATAGGTATGTTAATGATTTAGGAAAATTTGGTAAAACAAGGTTTGTTAGTTCTAAATTTACCTTGCCTGTGTCATCCTCCAATATTGAGGACACCAAGATAAGAACAACTAATTTTCAGGTTTTGTAGGGCCGTCCAGTTACTAGCTTTTATAACTTCTAGTTCCCGATCCCACCCCTCCACCAAGTGATGCCTACAAGGCTCCAGCCATTGTTTTAAACACATGCTCACCTGAGTTCTGGGTTCCACTGACCCTCGCACCTTTATACTGAGCTATATTTCCAGTCCTTTTTAAATCAGTGTCTCCATAAGTTACTGAGTTGCGCAAGTGGGCTCAGGCTTGTGATCCTCCTGCCTCAGCCTCCCGGAGTGCTGAGATTACAGGCATGCCCACCCGGCCCTGTAGTATAGTCAATTTACCAGTATTTTGACTTGTGGTTTTTAAATGTGTTACTTGTTAAAAAATCCTCCTTTATCCTAGGATCATGAAGAAAGTCTTTGTATTTTTTCCTAGAATATTTATTGACAAAAATGGTTTACATAGATCTGTAATTCATCTGGAATGGATTTGCAAGTTGGTTTTTCCTGATTTTTCGAGGTCAGTCTACTGAGAGATGACTGGTCCCACCCAGTCCTGCTGTTGGGCAGCTGTCACTGTCACACCTGCGATCTGCGTGCCTGTGTGTGTTTTGGCCTGCATGTCTCTGTGGAGGTGTCACCTCGTTTTAATTGGTCTAGTTTTAAAATAGTTCTTGATGTCTGGTAGAGCAGTTTCTTCCTGCAGTTTTTAGGTTTTTGCTCACCAAGCAGCTTTTTAATTACTGTTCTAGCTTTTCAGGTGCTGTAAAACTAGGGCGATGTGTGTCCTGATTTGACGTTCTGTTAACATTTCTGGTACCATAAAGGGCTTTTCTCCAGTGTAAATTTTAAGAGTTATTTATATAGTCTTTCCCAGTTGAGTGTGGTTACTGTATAATAGGACCTAAAATATGGATTGATCACCTTTATGCCTAAATTCATTTTTTTTAAGGCCCTGTGCGCCCTGAAAGAAAAAGATATTAGACCCCTAAAAGCGAGGATGAGACATGAGCCAGTGGTGACTCTTCCACCAGATTATGCTGTTATGGAAGGCTGCTCTTTGGCCAGTCACTTGCTGAAGATGCTTCCTAACCTGGTCCCTTTGAACCACTAGATTATATTTCTTAGTAGAGTTAGGATTTGTAAATAAAATGTCTGAATATGAATTTGTTTTGATACTGGGGATTGAACCTAGTGCCTTTGCCCTGACCTGCACCCCCAGGCTATTTTTTATTTTATTTTAAGGCAGAGTCTTGCTGCATCACAGAGTTGCCCAGGTTGGGCTTGAACTTGAGGTGCTCCTCCTGCCTCAGTATCCCAAGTGTTGGGATTACAGACTTGTGCCACCATGCCTGGCCCATTTGTTCTTTTCTGTTACTTTTGTCAAATTCTGTTAATTTTCTTTTACTAGCTTAATAGGATCCTTTATCTTATTTTTCTCTTCTTATTTTTGCTTTATTTCTCAAATTTTACTGCTTTCATTTTCCTATTCTCAACTCCTCCTATCTTTACTAGTGTAACAATTAAGCTTTATTAATTTTTAGATATTTATTTAACTCTATGCTATTTCTATTGCTTTCTATTATTAGTGGAGATATATTTGTTGCATTTAGTAGATATTTACTATATGTCAATACTTGGTTTGTCTTTGTTTTTATACTATAATTATAAATCTCTTATCTGTGGTTAAGGGTGTTACTTTATTGTTTCTTTTTTTTGAGACATAGTCTCAAAAGCAGTTCAGGCTGGCCTTGAACTCATGGCGATCCTCTTGCCATGCCTTCCTGAGTGCTGGGATTACAGGCGTGTGCCACCATGCCCAGCTCTGACCTTACTGGTCCTTATTTTAATGTCCAGTTTGTCTTTGACTCTATTATTGTGACTGAATTTTTGCTATTCCTGGGGTGGCACAGTTGTTGTTATTAATTGGTTTTCTCTGTATGCCAGTATCTGGATTGTCTTTATATAATTAACAATACTGTGATTCTTTCACAGAAAACTGGGTACTGGACCAATTACACTGCACTCTTCCCTCCCAGATTAATGAAGGTTGTATCTTGGGTCAGAGGCAGAGGCCTGTAGTTAGCCATGTCTAGCGTGCAGACACTAAAAAGATTTCCATAGTAACAGCAAACACTTTCCAGTTTAATTGACATGCAGACCTCAGTGTGCATGCATGTGTGTGCCCCATCCCCCTGAATAGAAACATTAGAAGATAAGGCAACAAAATGCCTCTAAAATCTCCCAGCTCTCCCAAAGCTGATCCATGGGGTAATGATAGGAAGAAAATCAAAAGCCACACATCTGAATTATTCACAATGTTGAAAGAGGAGATAAAAAGTTCAGCAAAGTGCTTGGTGAACTCACAGAAGATATAATTAAACAGATAATAGATGTAATAAAACAGTGAGTTTACAGAAGTTGCCAATAAAAAGCTAGCTGAGCTAAACAAAATGTTATAAAACATAAATGACCAATTTAACAAAGAATTAGGGTCCATGAAAAGATATTAAACAAAACCAGGAGATTAAAAATTCTATTGAAAGTGTGGGCAACAGAAGTGACCAGTGTGAAGACAGAGTGTGAGAACTGGAAGATAAGTTTGATGCAGGTGACCATATGCTTGGAGATGCCTTAAAACAAGAGAACATGAAAAATGGATCCAACAGCTGCTAGACGAGACAAATAAGATTAATTGGAATTTGTGAAACATTAGAAGACAGCATAAATGGCATAAGAAATCTGTTTACAGAAATAATAGCAGAAAACTTTCCAAATATGGGGAAGAATTTAGCATACAGGTAAGTGAGGCATATGTAGAACCCCAAATATCTACAATCAGAAAACTTCTTCATGACACATCATAGTCAAGATCCTGGAAGTCCAACACAAGGATGGAATCAAGGACAGAATCTTAAAAGCTATTAGAGAGAAGCAGTGAGTCATTTATAAAGGTAAATCCATTAGAATTCCAGTGGGCTTCTTAACACAAAGCTGGTGATGAAGTGTTTCAAGCCTTAAAAGAAAAAACAAACAACAAACAAACAAAAAAATAAAAAACTCCCTCCACAGACTGGTATATCTTGCAAAACTCTCTTTCAAAATTGATGGAGAAATAAGTCTTTTCTTGACAAATAGCACTTTGATAAATTCATGACAAACAAATCAGAACTACAAAAAATTCTCAAGGACATTGTAGAAAGAGACAGTGAAATCAGCAATGTCAGAGAGTGAGACAGAAGGAATACATTGGGCAGGAAGAGCAGCTAAGCAGAAGAGAGAAAAAGGAGTCAGCAACAGGACAGTAATGCAGCAACAAGAATAAGCCAGCACCTCTCAGTGACACTCTCATATGCACGGTCTCAGTTTCCCAGTCAGAAGGCTCAGATCGGCAAGATGGACCTAACCCAATAGAGCATTGCTTGCAAGAAGCACATTTAATCCAAAAAGAAAGTCATATACTAAGAATTAAAGGATAGAAAACAGCAGTCTATACAATAGGATCCCCAAGCCGAGCAGGGCTCCCTGTCCTAGTTTCAGACAAACTGGACACCAAGCCAAAACTGATCGGCAGAGCAAAGAGGATCATTACATACTCATTAGGGGAATGAGTTGACAGGAAGAGGTAACAGTTATATATGCACTGAACACCTGCACACCCAGCTTCATAAGACAAACACTGATGGACATAAAAGGTCAGCTAAACATCAATACAATTATAGTGGGGGACCTTAATACTCCAGTGTCACTAACAGATCAACTACGTGAAAAATGGACAAAGAAATATCAGAGTTGAACCCAGCAAGAACAGAATACACATTCTTCTCAGTAGCACATGGGGCTTTCTCTAAAATAGACCATGTACTAGCCAGAAAGTACACTTAAGTAAGTGCAAAGAGATGGTCCTGTTCATATTATTAGATTACAGTGCAGTGAAGCTAGAAATTAATGGCAAAGGAAACCACAGAAATTATGCAAACATACAGAAATTAAACTGCATTCTCCTATATAATCAATAGATCACAGAAGAAATCAAGGAAGAAATTAGACAGTTCCTAGAATTAAATAATGTCAGTACAACATACCAGAACCTGTGGGACATAATGAAAGCATTCCTGAGAGGGAAATTCGTAGTTGTGAACAATCACATTAAAAAACAAAACAAAACAAAACAAAAAACCCCCAAAAAACAGAGCGAGTGTAAATAAACAACCTAGTGATGCACCTCAGTGTCTTGCAAAAACAAGAACAATCCAAATCCAAAGCTAGTACAAGTAGGGTAATTGTAAGATCATAGCAGAAATTAATGAAATTGAGACTGAAAAACAATAATAAAGAATCAATGTATCGAAGAGCTGGTTCTTCAGAAGAATAAAAAATACATAAATCTTTAGCAAAACCCATAGGCAATCTTATTAAAAAGGAAGAAAGAAAGAAAAAGATCCAAATCAGTGCCATTTAGAAATGAAAAAGGTAGACTTACAGGGGACACTGTTGAAATTCAAAAGATTATTAATAACTACCTCGAAAACCTGTACTCCAACAAATTGGAGAATCCAGAAATGAATAGATTCCTAGATAAATACGAATTACCAAAACTGAACCAAAAAGATATAAAAACGAATAACAGGCAATGAAGTCAAAGTATTAAGAAACAGTCTGACAACTACGAAAACCCCAGGCCCTGATGGATTCACCACTGAATTGTGCAGGAACTTTAAGCTTTTTAATCACATTGAAAGAGAAGGAATACTCCCAAAGTCATTCCTGGAAGGGTAGCATTACCATGATCCCCAAACCAGAAGAGGACCCATCTGGAGAAGAGAATTGCAGGCCAATCTCTTTAATGAACACAGATGCAAAAATCCATAACAAGATACTGGCAAATAATGCAGCAAATCATCCAAAAGATCACATGTCATGACGAAGTAAGTTTCACCCCAGGGATGCAAGGATTCACCATGTGCAAATCAATATATGTAAGAGGTTGAGGATTGTATTAGTTACTTTTCTCGTTGCTGAGACAAAATACCCAGCAACCAAAGTTAAAGGGGGAAAGGTTTATTTAGGTCACAGTTTGTAGAGGTTTTAGTCTGTGGCTGGATTAAAGTGACAAGGCAGGGTGGCATGGCAGAAGGCAGCAAGGCAAACAAGGGGAATAGACAAGCCTCTTTCTGTGCCTTATATCTTATCCAGACTACCTACCATTCGGATGGGTAGCACTCCTACCCTTAATCCTAGCTAGTGTCACATCCTTGATCCCAGCGGAACTGTGCCAAACCAATCAGTGAACTAATTTAGTAATCACACACTCTAGATTCAGCCACCTCTGAAAACACCCCACCTATGACCACCTGAGGCTTTAGGGGTACATCTAGACACAAACTGTAACAGGGATGAAGTCCCTGAATTCGATCCCCAGCACCTCCCCTAAATCAATACATGTAATACAATACATAGAAGCAAGGATAAAAATCACTTGATCATTTCAATAGACACAGTACAAATCTTTGACAAAATCCAACACCCATTTATGATAAAAACTCTGAAGAAAGTATGTATAGGATGACTTTACCTCAATTTGACAAACCTTCTATTAGCACCATACAAAATAGGAAAAAGCTGAAAGCTTTCCCTCTTAAATCAGAAACAAGACAAAGATGCCCACTATTACCAGTCCTGTTCAACATAGTACTTGAAACATTAGCCAGAGCAATAAGGAAAGAGAAAGAAATAAAAGAGATATATGTATAGGAAAGAAATTTTTTTTTGGTGCTAGGGATCAAACGCGGCCTGATGTTTGCTAGGCAATTGCTGTACCACTTAAGCTAAATTTACCCCACTAAGGAAAAGAAGAAGTCAAATTACCATTATTTCCAAATGATATGATTCTCTACATAGAAGACCCTAATGTTTCCACTGAAAGACTCCTAGAATTAATAGCCAAATTCAGTAATGTAGAAGGCTGCAAAGTCAACACAGAAAAATTGGTAAGAGTTCCTATATACCAAGTAATGAACTCACCCAGAAGGAAATTAGGAAAATAGTACCATTCACATTAACACCAAGAAAAATTAAATACTTAGGAATTAACCTAACCAAGGAAATGAAAGACCTCTACAATGAAAACTACAGTGCTCTGAAAAAGATTGAATAGGACATCAGAAAATGGAAAGCTATCCCCTGTTCATGGATAGACAGAACCAATATTGTCAAAATAGCCATATTTCCCAAACTGATACACACATTCAATGCAATCCCAAGCAAAACATGCACAGCACTCCTCACCAAACAAGAGAAAGCAATCTTGAAATTTACATGGAGCAAGAAGAATTTCAAAAACAATTCTGGACAATAAGAGCAAAGCAGGAGGCGTTACAACCTCAGATTTCAAGTAATGTTACAATGCTATGGTGTCAAAAACAGCATGGTGTGGCACAAAAACAGACTTGTGGATCAGTGGAACAGAGTAGAAGATGCAGAAACTGCTCCAGGAACATTCAGCTGTCTGATCTTTGACAGTGGGGCCAAAGGGCATGCTGGAAGAAAGTCAGCCTCTTTACGAAAAGGTGCTGGGAAAACTGGCTATCCACATGTAGAAGATTGAATATAAACTCATATCTGTCACCATGTAGTACACTAAGATTAAATGGATCAAAGATCCAAATGTTAAAGTAGCAACAATCTGCTGGCAAATGAAATAAGTAAAAGTCTTGAAGACATAAGCATAGGCAGGGACTTTCTGAATAGAACTCTAATTGCACAAGAACTAACTTCAAGAATCAACAAACAGGATATATCTAATTAAAATCTTGTGCGCATCAAAGGAGCCAACTAACAGAGTGAGGAGAAAACTTACAGAATGGGAAAAATTTTTGCCCACTATTCCTCAGACAGAGGATTAATACCTCTAGAATATATAAAGAACAAAAAACATTAGACCCCCCCAAATAAAAGACCCAATAAAAAAATGAGCAACTGAAATGAATAGACACTTCTCAGAAGAAGTAGAAATGGCCAATAAATACACCAAAAAGTACTCAACATCTCTGGCCATTAGAGAAATGCAAATTAAGACAACACCAAGATTCTGTCCTACTCAGGAACGAATGACTGTCATCAAAATCAAATAATAACACATGCTGGAGATGCAGTGGGAAGAAAGGAAGCTTAAATAGTTGGTGAAGTGTAAACTAGTGAAACTACTATGGAAATTAGCATGGAGACTTCTTAAAAAACATAAACTGGAAATGCCACTTGACCCAGCTCTTTCCTTTGTAGGTATCTTCTAGAAAGAGTTAAAATATATGTATTACAGTGATACATGTACACCCATGTTTATAGCAGCACAGGTCCTAATCACTAGATCTTGGAAGCAGCCAATGAATCCATCAACAGATGAATGGATAAAGGAAATGTAGTATTTATACACAAAGGAGTACCAATGAGACCATACTTCTAAGTGGAATAAATCGGACACAAGTGTTTAAATATCACATTGTTTCTCTTGTGTGAGAAACCGAAAGGGTAAATAAGGACCAAAATGGATGACAGATATTGGGAAGTAACAAGAAAATGTTCAAATGGGAAGGGGAACAAGACAGGGGGAAGGGAGAAGGGAAAGAAGGGAAAAGAAAAAAAATAGAAGGAAAAAAGTAGCAACAAAACTTTTGTAAATAAGGAGGTGAAGAAGGTTTAAAAGGAGGGAAAGGAATGGGGAAAAAAGAATCAAGATATATTACATACAGGTACAAATTCCCTATGATGAATGTGATCGTTATATATATGAAAAATTTACCAATAAAGTTAATTTAAAAAGTGGTGTTCAGAAGATTTCTGAGTGTTTCTGTGAAGGGAGCCTGGTGGTATCTTTACCCTGGTTTTTGCTGCACTGTCATCCAAACCAGTGTCCCTTGTGAAATGTATTAAATATTTTTTGTTATAGACTAGGGATGTCTCAAACAGTAGAGCATCTAATTGTTTCTGAATTCCTTCAGTCTTCTGATGGCAGCCTTGACTGTGGCCACAGAAGTGCCTTAGGTCCAGCCGCCCCCAGCCACTGTCTTCATGCAGGAACCACAGTGCCCGATCCCCGCAGCCCGTCTCTTCATCTTGGTCTTGCCACAGAAGGGGCAGGTGCACTTGGCGTGCTGGCCGATCCCAGTTTTCTTCACCATTTTCCGGTGGGAGGCACCATAGCAGGTCCCGTATTTACCGACAATGCCGACCTTCTTGGTGCGTTTGGTCATGTTGGCATGACTCCAGCCCTGGCCCAGAGAGGAAGAGGAAAGTGTATTAAATATGACCAGTCCTTATAAATACCAGTTTTCTTATAAAACTTGCACTTTTATTTGTTCTGTGTTGTAAAATATTCTTCAAATCCTTGTTTTAAACCTAGTTTTTATATAATTGTCCACAAATTATAATTACCACTAATTTATTTCCCTATTTCAAAAAATTTCCAAATTTCTTTCAGAATTGTAACCTTCTAAATGTCCTCAGCACAGTAGTGTATTTACCCATTTGGGACTTGCTTGAGATCATATCTCCTTGTTAGGTTTTTGGTTCGGTGCTCAGACAAATCACCGGGGCTGATAACAGCTGGCCAGGCAGAGAGGTTTATTATCAGGAGGGAATCAGGCAGACCATCCTCGCAGGTTGAGAGATGGCCCCTTATGGCTGGATCTGGGGCCTTATATACCATGTTTTCCCGTGCACGGGAACTCCGGGGAAGGGGAAGGGAAATTGTGTTTAGGTCTCTTATTTATTCTGTAGGTTGGTATGTGAGTTAACAGGAGACTGGCCTCGGTTGAGGTGGACTTGTGACCCTGGCCTCAGGTGATGTGGTCTTGTGACCCTTGGTGGGGCGGGTATGGTGACATGGAATGGGGAAGAGTGGGAAACAGGCCAGCCTAACACGCCTTAGTCTTTTTTCTCAAGCAAAATTTTCATCTCAGTCTTCTGAATTTTATATTCCCTTCTCTCTTAACCTGTTTTACTTTTTAATTCTCTGTTCTCACAGTTAAACAGTATTTCTGTAGTCAAGTTTTCAGATATTACAGATAATATCCTATTTTTAAAAAATACTAGATTTCTGTATTAAGTAACCTAACTGATTCGTGTGAAAACCACATTTTCACTGTTTCTTCTGCAGTGCAGAGCAAGTTCATGTTTTGCTTTGGGCCTTTCTATGTATGTTTAATACATTCAGTTGTTTCCCTCTGCACATTTTCATTATTCTCAATTTTATTTTGAAATTCAGTACCACAGTTGCTTCAGTTAGAATCTGATCGCATAGTAGGCTTGCTTTTCACAGGCTCAATGTGGAACCACCACATTGCTGATTTCTATTTGATTTGGATTGTATTATTTTAAATTTTTACTGACATTTATTGAGCCGGCACTTTCATTCCCATTTGTCTCTGCTTGTCTCGTGGTGGGGCAGTCGCCTTGCACTTATCCATGTTGAACTTCATTTTGCTTTGGTATATTACTTCTTCTGTATATCGAGGTCCCTCGTGTATCTTTCATTCAGTGACTTAGCAGTCATGCCACACCTCGTGTTCCTAGTTCCGTCTGCAAAATTAATGAACATATTCTCTATTCCTTCTTTCAGGTCATCGGTAAGGTATTGAGTAACAGTTCTATAGAGCGACTCTCTCTGAGCTGATCTGTGTTGCATTTTGGGTATAATACTACATCGTTTTGTCTATCTCAACTCAGTCACATTTGCAACTATTGCCAGGGAGAGTAACTCATGTAGCCTCTTTGGTGTGAGACCTGGTCATCAGAAAGACCAGTGGGTGGAACAGACGGGTTGTCACAGAGTGAAGAAGCGCAAAATTGCCGCTAAAGCTAGCACATGCCTGGGGCCCGTCTTTGAGGCCTTGAGTCTGGAAGCCTGGTGTTGACTCACTGGGTTTCCGAATCTGCATCCAGAGCCAAGATCTTGTCTCTGAGTTTGATGAAATGGAAATTTTATTAGAGGAAATTGTAAATTTTATTCAAGAAAGCTAGACATGGTATGTTTTCCTTGTTTGTTTAACCAGCCAGTATTTCATAGTGGTAAATTAGTAAGTTATCTTGACGTGCTTCATCGAGACTGAGACACTCCTTGGTGTTCACACATCTTTCTGTAGATCATGGAAAGTTGGTATTTTGGTATTTTGTGCTAATGTTTTCCCATGTAACTGCCGTGGTTGTTTTTAAAAGAATACTAGCATTTGGCATTTAGCCCACAGTCTGCATTTCACTGGCTTAAATATGCACATGAGTTTGTCAGGAAGGAAATCTTTTCATAAAGCATTTGCATACGCTGTTACTTTTTTATGTATTTGCAAAATTAATGAGTAATTAACATTTTGTTAGATGATTGTGATATAAAACCAAGGGTTGGAAGTTCTCTTTACCATTGGACAAAAAATGTTAAAGGAGCAAGTAAAGAAAGCATTTTGGAATCAGTATGGGGTGTCGTATGTGTATGTGCATTTGCAGTCTGTGTGAGAGCCTGCAGGGAGGCTCCGGAGGAGCCTCTGTCCCCCACCACCCTCGCTTGCCCGGCTTCTCTCAGGCACTGCCTGAGCTTCCTCTGACCTCTGTTCATGACACAGCGATCTTATCACTGCTGGCCTAGAGTACTGCACTAAGTCAGCACCACCGTCATGGCGAGGTTCGAACTCCGTACCGCTTGTTACAAGGCTTTTCGTCGTTTGCTTTGCTCGTTCTGCAGCTTATCTTTTGCTACTTTACAGCTTTTGTTCTGTTCTCTCAGGGCATTATCATCTCTGGCCTTTTTTGTTGTCTTTTTTTTTTTTTTACTATAAATATTGTTCTTTCTTTGTGGTTTGCCCCTTCTTCTTTCTTATCCGAGGTTATGGATTCTTCACATTTTTAGATCCTAAATTCTTCATGTTTTGGTTTGGGAGTATTTTTCTCCAGGAAGTCCTCCCTGCTCTCCTGAGTCAGGGTTAGTTGCCTGCTGCACTTCATTAGGTTCCCGTATTTGAGATCGCATCTGTCTTATCCACCTTTCTCTAGCTTGGCATATTTTGAATAATCTGTTGTACTGTTAGTATCCTCAGACTTTCCCACTGACAGAAGGCACCTGTCCCTTGTGGGTAGCAAAAAGAAACCTGCTAAGAGAGTCACATTTTCTTAACATTTTGTATTTATGTTTTAAATTTCAGCAAATTTTCTCTCTTCCTTCCTATCTATCTATCCTTTATTTTTAGTCCTGGGGATCCAACCCAGGGCCTTGTGGGTGCTTAACGCCATGCTTTAACCACTGAGTTATACTCCGAGTCCTTATCTTGTTTCACTTTTATTAGTTTAAAGTATCAGAAGTTTCCTTAATGATTAAATTATGTACTATTCCTCTAACTCTCCGACTACAGTGGCACTAAGGAAAGATACTCCTGTGTGCCCTCACATTTTACTTCTCAACGCCAGTGTTTCCTCTCCCTTTTCCTCTCCCTCCTTCCTGAGGTGGGACCTAGTGCCTTCACACTGAGCTACATCCCTAGCCTTTTCAAAAATTTTTTATTTTGAGACAGGGTCTTACTTAGTCATTCTAAAGTCGCCCAGACTGGGCTTGAACCAGTGACCCTGCTGCTTCAGTCTCCCAAACTGCTGGGAGCATGTGCCACCATGCCCAACTATCATTTCTGTTTTTGATTGCCATGTTCTTTCTTCAGCGTTGTGATGAATCCTGGTGGGGTTGTGGTTTATCTTAACTTGCAGCACTCCTGCTTACTTAGGACACTTTTCTTACTGAAATCAGCCGTACTTCAATGGTGAAGTATGCAGGCCCAGGACCAGCTGCTCCTGCTTCGCGCTGCTCCAGCGCTGCCAAGCCACTCAGTGACTGCGCAGTCACTGTCTGTAGTTGAAATGAGAGGACTGTGTGTGTTTGCAGAACTTTTCTTTTTTCTTTTTTGTGTTCACTAGAGCTGCTACACATACTGTATCAATGAAGCAGTGTGAGGGTTGCACTTTGCAAGTGGAGCTCCGCATTTTTATTCAGTGTGCATTGAGAACACAAGCGAGCAGTGCACACCCAAATTGCTGCGTTTTAGGTGGGAGCCCAGTGTGATGCTGAGTTCCTGTCCTCGCTCACTGAAGTGTGCTAGGCCTGCTTTCCTCGGGATGAGAGACGTGATCTGACGGCCACGCAGATGAGCCTTTGATCAGTGTGGACAGATGTGTTCAGACACTGAAAACCCGCATGCCTCAAACCATTCGGTGTTTGCAGCGAAGGCTGCAGCCCTTGAGCACACAGCAGGCTTGGCTGGAAATGTTTGCAAAATGAGCAAAGGATGTTTTTATCACTTCGAGAAGAGAACTAGTTGGCGTAACATTGAATTCTAGGAGGAAGATGGTGTCTCTCCAAGGGATGTGAGAGAAGCCGCTTTCTGTGTATCAGAATTTTGATGATTTTGAACTCACTACTGAATTGAGCATATCTGAAACTGTGGTTGACATCACAGATTTCCTCTAACCAGAAGGTTCTGTTGAATTTTCAAGATCTTTTTTATAGTAGCTCAGTATGAAGCTCTTAAGTAAAAAGAAAGAGCAAAGAATCCTTGAAATTGTAAAGTCTGTGCCATTTGACAGTTAGATACATTTGAGCTAATTTCTCCACATTGAATAGGGAATGAAAAAATTAGAGATAGTTAACCCTAATTTGTTGTTCAAAAAATGATCATGCTTTGCTATGGGGGGATTTATCAGGAAAATAAGTTTGTTTTAGTCTAAACTTCATTGGAATTGCAACTTGGAACCCTCAATTGGGACTGTCTTGAGGAAAAATCTCTCCCAGAGACTCAGTAGAGCTTTTATATTATTTGTCTCTAAACATATTATGACTGCATTGTGTATTGTTAATTCTGAATATTAAGTATTTGCTTTAAATGTATTAGGTATTTTGTTCCATACTTAAAAAGTGTTTGGGTTTTCTTCCAATTTGTTTCAGAATTGATTTAAATTTTGTTATGACCTTTGCATTAATTTCAATTTATTTCTTCATACTTGTAGGACCTATAACTCATTCTGTTGGTAGTTGGACCTGTGAAGCAAGTTAGGTAGCGTCCATTCACCTGGCTGGCCCATCCTCTCCTGGAGGACAGTTTTCCTACGATGCTGGCGTCTGCATTGCCGACATCCCGCCCTCCCCTCTGTTGTCCTCCAGGTTGCTTAGCAGTCAGTCGATCTCTTTACAGTGATGCCTTGGTTCACAAATGCTTCTGTTTGCAGTTCGGTTCTCAACCCAAAGTGTTGGACAGAATTTCGCTTCCGTTCACCAGCTCTACACTGGGTGACAAACACAACCGCAACCATCTTTCCCCAAATCGTAAAACAAATTAAATTCAGGAACCGAGGTACCACTGTAGTAGTAAATGCTGTTTTTAATTTTTTATAAAACACAGAGTTCATAGCTATGTATTGTACCCTTTTCTTTGATTTATATATCACCTTCGCAGTTTTGCATCGTTTATAGCATAATACTGTATAAAAACTTTAAGGGAGACATTATTTGTACAAGTAATTGACATAGTATAAAAGGAAATTTAAATAAACCAAATTAATCTTTCCTTATTTCTAAATTTTTTCTTGGAATCACTGATAATGATGTATTTTGTATCCAAACCATTAAAAACAATTTATAAAATTTTTCTGATTAAAATGTGAAAATTATTTTTCCTTTTTAAGTAGAAAACAGTTGTTTCTCTTAACGTGAAAGCTGGCTTCTTACCTAGTTTGCATTCTGGTCAAGAGGTAGAATTGCATCTGTGAAATGAATCATTAATGCACCTGTGACAGGGAGTGAGCGGACGAGGGTTTCATGCTCAGCGGGGCAAGTCAGTGGTGCTTTCCTTGTGCAGATCGTAAGTTGTGCTCTTTTTTCTTTCTGTTTTAAAGCCTGAGATGAAGCTATAGGTACTTTTTGTTTAATTTTGCATTGAAAAATATCATGACTAGTGAGAATAGACTTGTAAAATTTATTTTAAAAGTTGTAACTAATTTCTTTCGATTGAAAAATCATATTTGTATGGTTATGGCACAAGTACATAAAAACTGAAAATATATTTGTTTGCTAGGTAAATAGTTCCATTATATATAACTATTTCTATATGCATTCTAGTATTTTTCTTAAAAACTTTATTAGGGAATGTTCTTTTGTGAAAAACTGTAAAGTAGGATTTAAGAAAATTGTTATACTTTGAAAGTCAAAATATGTTCATTCTTGCTTTGACTTTTACAAGACTATAATTTTATCCTTTTTCAAATGGCTGACTTATGTTTGGAAATTAAGATGAATTTTACCATTATTATTGAAGGTTGAATTATGACAAAGATTAGAATCTTTTTAAAGTTTGTCTGCAAATACATATATTCATATCTGAATAGAAAAATAAGTGGCAAAACCAGTTCAGTGTAAGTAACATAAGTAATCATTTGTGTTGGACAAACTGGACTTTCTGTGTTTTCAGCAGAGTTCAAATCCACATTTTATCACTGCGTAATAATGTTAAGATCGTGAAAATTGTACCCTTTTCAGAGTCTCAGTATCTATATCTATCAATTTGTGCAAGATGTGGTGGTGCACACCTGTAATTCTAGCACTTGGGAGGCTAAGGCAGGAGGACTGCTGCAAGTTTGAGGCCAGCCTGGGTACATAGCAAGTTCGAAGCTAGCCTGAACTATGTAACAAGACCCTGTCTCAAAAAACCAAAACAAAACAAAACAAAAATCCAAAAAGCCAAAAGAGAAACCTTAAAAGCAGTGTCAGTTTGGGTCCTAGTGAGGATTAAAGGAGATAATGTTTACAAAGCACTTAAAATAGCAGTCCCTGGTAAATCATAAGCACTCTGTACGTATTTGAGATTGTTAACATTGTTGTTAGTTTTTCTTGATTTTGTTTTAACGCATTAAAATTTTATAAATTTGGGTGAGGCAGAACAGTGCATTAGTGAATATTGTGTTTTTGACTATGTTCAGCAAAATTAATTCTTCAAATATATATTAACCTAAGCTAATTGATATTGTGCTTTTAAATAGACATTTTGAAGGTCCCGCTTAAATGGTAGTGTACACTTTTATATGGATCTGCTCATCTGCAGTGGGTGATCTAGAAGTCTTGAAAAGAGTAAACTTATGTGTAGTTAAATTAACCATATTCTTAGGAATACTTACATAGAATACTTTTATAAGATTTCTGTATAGATTAAATAAGATTTTAGGGGGAGATTCCACTCTTATACTTACTGGAAAACATTTTTATTAGTGAGGTTTAAGTGAGCGTCCTTTATTTCCGACTGGTGGTACAGAGCGTGCATGTCTGTAGTCTGGTTCCCAAGTATCTTCTGCTGCAGCTTTCCATGTGGTTGAGATTTACCAACCTTCTCATAGCAGAACCATTGGAGGCTGTCTTCTGGGGTCTGCAAAGTAAACAAGTATCATTTTAGTTCTAAGATAAGGATGAAAAACAATCTAGAAATAGATTTTAACATTTTCTGTTAGAAACTTTAACAGTAGCCGTTGCTACTGTTTTAAGTTGTATATAAATACCTATTTTCTACACAAGGAAAATGGGCAGTCAGGTGGATAAAAAGAGTTATGTGATTAGTGTATTTACTGCAGACATATTTTATCTTTTCTTAGAGGGGAAAGCTTTTTAAAAAATCTGTCCAAAGTCACAGTATATATTTATCTAAAAATTTGTGATACAAGAGATTTACCATTAAGAAAGTTCAACACCTAACGTTTTTAAGTTTGGTTTTGTTTAGGAAGTGAAGTTTTTCACATGAAATAGGAAGAAGAAAAAGGAAAGATTTTACATCTTTTATAACTAACCTGACCTTCACCAGAGTACCATACAGTACTCATATATCTCTTTCTGAAATACAGTAGGCATTTCTATTGTAACATGTCCGAAACTGAAGTAGGTAGCTGTTCATCTCTCGTCTGCGTTTCCCTCTTTCTCCTGTGTCCCTGTGCCCTGCCCCAAATGCCTCTCCTCTTACATTTTTCATGACATTACTGTTTACCCAGTCGCCCAGACTGGGAGTGAGAATTATCCTCAGCCTCCTCCTCCGATCCGGTTGATTGGGTTGTTCCCAGTTTTCTTTGAAGAAGGACTAGAATTTACCCCTTTCTTTGCCACCAGCGCGCACTGCCACCGTTCACTCCCTGCCACGTTCCTGCTTCCTAGTGATTTTCTTAAGGTGCTGTGTTAGGTGGATTGAGGATACACAGGTGAAGAAGGGAGCCACGACGGTTACTCATCAGGGCTTCTTGAGTGTCGTGTCCACTGTGTTTTTAACTATGTCATTTCTCTGTCCTCTGACTGGTTAGAGTTTCCGTTAGTCTTTTGTACCCTGCTCAAATGTTCTCTCCTTTCTAAACCATTTTGGGACTTTCTCAGGTGATGTTTCTTTTTCGTGTTCTAGTAGCAATTTATATGTGTACCTTTGTTAGAGTACTTAATACGTTACATTATGTCATACTTGTTTATAGGTTACCTTTCCCACTGGGTTGACATTTTTAGAAGGGAAGGAGGAAGACAAGAATGTAACAAAGAAAAGAGAATTGAGGAAAGAGATAGGAAGAGGCAAGAAGAGGAGGAGGGAAGGAAACAGGAGAAGTAGTATGAACAGGAGTTGAAAATAGACCTTAGAGCTGGCCAGGCTCGGACTGTGACTGTGGCACTTACTAGCTGGGTAGATGGTTTCCTACCTCTGTATCTCTGTAATGAGGATAATAGGATCTTTGTAAAGATTAAATGAATCAATTTATGTGAAGTCCTTAAAATGATGAATCTACATAGTTGTATAGTAGTAGCAACATAATATGTTCTATATGTGTTTGGTGCTATTTTTATTAGCAGCTCCTGGCTTTCTTCATGTGAGATAGGTTCTCTTCGTTTTTCAAGAAAGGTGAGATTTTCGTGCTGCATAATATCTAATCCTGTGTAGCCACTTAAAGCATTAAATTTCTGGGTGTGTTTTGGACCTGCGCTAGGAGGAAAACCTCTGTACAATTTGCTATTTACAGGATAGTTTTGAGTTATTGTTCTCTTTTGTATCTTCATACCAGGTTCTGTCTTGCCTGTGCAACTCTTAGAAGCACTAAGGACAATTCTGTTTTCATTTTTGCCTCGTCCTTCAAGGTTCATGCATGCCACTATTGTTATGTTATATACCTTATTTTGTTAAAACACTGTTTTCTTCCCAGGCTATGCTCCAGCCTGAGAACAAGACAAGCAGGGCTGATGTCTAGATGTAACTTCTTAGTTCCGGTATGAGACTTGCCCCTCAGCACCAGCCTGACGTCCACGTCCCACCCGGTCCTCACATCGCTCCTCCCTTCCAACGGTGGCACTTCTGCACCGTCTTCTCCTACCGCAGCACCGAGTGGACTGTAAGGTCCTTCTCTGTGCTACTCGTGGGTGCCTAGCTTCCAAAAGTAGTGAGAAGCCAGGAGACTGAGGCACATTGACCACCTGGTGACTTCGTTTGTAACGGATGAGTTAGGTGTGAATTACCATGGCTCTTCTGTTTACGGAAGAATCTTGGAGGAGATAGCATGTTAGATGCTGCTTTTTGAGACTTCAGGTTCATTCTTGACCCATACTTGAAAGACGCTGGGTGTACAACATTTTAGTTCCTGTAACTCCAAGTGAGTTGTGCAGTGACAA